>AWOL01S0056226.1:39588-102370 GCA_000715115.1 Nicotiana otophora | reverse complement strand
TTGGTACACTAGGTTAGTTGAGGCACTAGGCGCCAGTCTCGCTTCTAGGTCGGGGCGTGACACATCCCTTCCATTGTCATCATCTTAATTTGATTATCTGAACAAAAATCCCAGAAAAGAACAGAACCAACCCACCCACCTACTTGAGAATTCTTGCAAAGAGACAAGAAATGGGTATTATGCGTGCGTACAACTAAATGGATATGATTGATGAAGTAAATAAGAAGGTGGGAAAGGCTTATGTATGAAGACAGATAATCTCCGAATTGCAAAAGTTTAGGTTGATCTTTTGTTGTCAAAGTCCCATAAGGATGCGTGCTCTGCTCGTCTCCTCCCCTATTATCTCTCTCCTCTTCTTTTCCTCCATCATTCTATTGTTCTCTCTCTGTAAATATATATTATATTATATGATTATTATTGAAATTATAGCAACATGGAAATGTGCCAACTGCCAACGAGAAGATTCAATATGGTTGAAAGCTTCAAAATACTAGCGGAGTGGATTATAAGGAGCATTTGTGCTAATGGGAATTTATTGACTTTTGACTCAAAGGCGCGGGGGCGCACGATTGTTTTGGCATATTACAGCTTTCACGCGCTTGCTTGATGGATGTGAGGATCACGCTCTGCCCTATAACTCTGCCCCCAAAACCGCGTTATCTTTTTTCTCTTTCCAAAATTGGGATTTCTTGTAAATCTGTTACCAAACCTACCTTTAGTAAGTCTTGAGCTCTACAATGGGAAATTCGATTTGAGTTCATTTTTAAAATTATGAATAGATGAAACTCATTTCATCGAATTTTTAAGAGTTTAAGCCCTATAATTGTAAACAGTTTATATTATAACTACAGTTTAATTCGGTATAGTAAGTTATTATTTTATTTTTTCAATTACCGTATCAAGTTTGATGACAATTACCTATTGTAGATTCAATTTAATGTAATAGTATATTAAATTTTATGAAGACTTTAATTTAGTTTAAACATCAAAAATTTATATTCTGTGTATGAATTATAAAGATTTCGAGTTTCAATGATTTTTTTCAAAATTTACCATCTTCTGAGGTAAAACAAAAGATATTTCTTTTGAGGAGAAGGGAGAAAAACTTTATTTTTTTTAGGGAAAAGGCCCAAAAATGACCTTGTGGTATTCGAAATTGATCAATTGTAACCCCCGTTTAAATTTGAATCCAAAAATGACCCTGCCGTTATAAAATGGGTCTAATAATGCCCTTGTGTTATTCAAAATGGATCAATAATGCCCTGAAATTTATTTTTTTCAAAAATACTTTTAAAAACTGAAAAATATATATTCTGTAAAAACTAAAAAAAGAAAGGAATTTGCAAAATATATATTTTTAAGTCTTTTCAGTTTTTTAAAAGTATTTGATTTGTAAAAATTGGAAAACAAATTAAAAAAACTGGAAAACAAAACTCTCCTAAAGCAGTGGACTACATATGCATTAGTTTTAAAAAAATAAAAATATTTTGCAAAATCTTTTTTTTTTCAATTTGACGGTTCAATATGTTTTCGGTTTATTTTTATAAAATAACAAATCTACCATAATTATCGGTACAGTTATAGATTTATATAAAAACATACGGTTTTATTAAAAAAAGCCTAAAATCGGTTCGGCACGGTACGATTATGTCGGTTTAATCGGTTTTTAAATATTCATTTACAGTTTTAAATATTCATTTATACCGACATATAACTGCAAAATGAATATTTAAAAACCGACTAAACCGACATAATCGTACCGTGCCGAACCGATTTTTAGGTTTTTTTAATAAAACTGTATGTTTTTATATAAATCTATAACTGTACCGATAATTATGGTAGATATTTATTTTATAAAAATAAACTGAAACAATATTGAACCATCAAATTGAAAAAAAAAAGATTTTGCAAAATATTTTTATTTTTTTAAAACTAATGCATATGTAGTCCACTGCTTTAGGAGAATTTTTTTTTTCCAGTTTTTTTAAAAAATATTTTGTTTTCCAGTTTTTACAAAATAAATACTTTAAAAAAACTGAAAAGACTTAAAAATATATATTTTGCAAATTCCTTTCTTTTTTTAGTTTTTACAGAATATATATTTTTCAGTTTTTAAAAGCATTTTTAAAATAAAAAAAATCCAGGGCATTATTGATCCATTTTGAATAACACAAGGGCATTATTAGACCCATTTTATAACGGCAGGGTCATTTTTGGATTCAAATTTAAACGGAGGTTATAATTGATCCATTTCGAATACCACAAGGTCATTTTTGGGCCTTTTCCCTTTCTTTTAAAAGGAACTAGAAAGAGAAAGGAGGAGAGGTTTTCCTATGCTAGATTTTGGATCTCTTTCATGTATTCTGTCATGAGCGGTTTTTCAGCCATGCCCCATGACCCCTTCGACATGTCCCATGACATTTTTGCAAGCCTCCCAACGTCTAGAGCCATGGAAGGCCTCATGGTCTTGGCCGCGTCAAGTGACAAGCGCGCATGTGCCTATGTCGCCCCACTGATAGTCCTCGCCAAAACCCAGCCGCAGGCAGATGCCAACAATGTCGCGCACGCAGGCTCTGATGTTAATGACATGGTTGCTGTCAATGGACATGCTTCTACCTTGCAGGAATCTAAGATAGAGAGTAGTTTTGCTTCCTGCATTTTCATTATATCTCTCTAGCTTAGTTATGTCAAGTCCTGTAACTTTGATTTATTTTTTTTAAGCATTATTAGGGGGGATCAAGCAATCAAACTTTCAAGCAAGCAAATAATTCCTTGTACTGGTGTCTCACCACCTCGACACCATATTGCCTTTCTGTAATAGTTTTCATTAATGCAATCAAGTTTTCTTTCATTCTTACTCTCTTTTTCTGTTCACTCAATTGCTCTTGACATTGGTTTTCCCGTACGGCGCTGACAGTCTCGTCTAGCATACGGAGGGGACCCCAGTTGGAGGATAGTAATCACAAAGTAGCCTTAGGTCGCCCTTTTGAGAAATCTCAAGAAAGCATCGTGTAACAGTTGGTATCAGAGAATAGGCTCGACATCGACGAGGGAACACATTGCCATTGCCACCATTTCTGGCCATGAAGAATCATAGGGACCACATTGCGTCCCTTGAAGAGATGGTTAACGTATTGCATCCCATTGCGAGTACGATGCCTGATCTAAAAACCAGCCTAGTACAGAGGTTGGATGACCTGGACCGTAGGATGCGGCAGGCCAAATGAGATATAGCCAACAATAACAGCGACTCTGAAGGAGACCGACAAAATAGCAGTCATAGAGGCAGCCGGAATTTTTAGTAAATTCGAGGGGCTCCAACAGGAGCGGATCAAGGATTTAGCCTATAGGGCACAAAAGGCAGACATGGTGATTTCCATGCAATAAACTATAGACAACTTGACGGGCTAGCTCAATGTTGCATTACAAGGACTGCTTCGAGGAGGCAGAAACCAGACGGGGGGTGCTGTGAACCTCTCCCCTATGCCACAAAAGCTCAAGATTCTGAACCAAAGCTCTACAATGGGCTCTGAATTCCAAGGAAGTGAAGAACTTCATCTTCGACATCGAATAGTACTTCGATGCCATGGGGGAGTTAGAAGAAGCAAAAAAGGTAGCAATTGCTGCCATATATCTTCAGGGTAATGCTAAACTCTGGTGGTGGGTGAAATATGAAGCCATCGGGGACAGTGAAGATACTCTTGAGACATGGGGAAACTTGAAGACAACCATACTCCTACAGTTCTTCCCAAAATATGTTGAGTACAATGTGCGAAGAAAGCTCCAGGAGCTCCTCCAGATCAAGTCAGTCCGAGATTACGTGCGGGAATTCTCTGCACTCATGCTGAACATATGGGATATAAGGGACAAAAACAAACTCTTCATATTCCTAAAAGGTTTGAAACCTTATGCCCGTATGGAGCTGCAAAGACAAAAGGGTACACACTTTATCCAAGGCAATCCAAGCAACAAAATGCCTTGGGGACTACCAAGTGGAAGCTCGAAAGGATATAAAGGGGGCAGCCTAGCAATGGTGGACCTAGCAGAAGTGGAGGAGATCGAAGTACAACCAAATCTAAGAATCCTTCCTCAGGCATCAATAGTGTTGCGTCTGACAACAACGATCGTGGGCGGAAGCACCATTCAGGATGCCATTGCAGTGGGCCACATTGGAACAATGAATACCCACAGGCACAAATTAATGCCTATCAAACTTTTTATGATGGGATGGATGACGACTCAGATGATGTTGACCAGACATAACCAATAGGTGCCTTCAACGCACTTGTTTATTCTATTTCTGAGGCCTTAGCCTAAACTAGTGCCAGCATCCGTAAGAAGAAGAACGCATGTCCAACCACCAAGAAAGGGAAAACGAAGATGGATGAGGGGCATCCTCTTAACCAAGGGAATACCCTGATGTTCGTCTAGATGAAAGTTAATGGCAAGCCTATTTAGGCAATGATAGACACATGCGCTTCTAATAAATACTTAGCCTCAACTCAGGTAGAATGCCTTGGTCTAGTTATGGGAAAGGGCAGATATCGTGTCAAGGCTATCAACTTACCGCCTCAGCCAGTGGGTGGAATAGCCAAAGAAGTGCCAGTGAAGCTTGGTCCTTATGAAGGAAAATTTAACTTGCGTGTGGTGATCATAGATGACTTCGAGCTGATAGTTGGATTGGAATTCACGAGGCAAACCAACACCATTCTTGAACCTTATGTAGACATGCTACTGATGATGGGAGAAAACGGGGCCAAGCCCTGCATTATCCCATGAACATCCATAAAGATGGCCATAGAGAACATCTCTACCTTACAATTGAAGAAGGGAGTCAAAAGACATGAACCTACGTTCCTGGCTACCCTTTGTATTGAAGCTATTGAACGTTCTACGAGTCCCATTCCTGTACTCGTGAAGGAGATGCTAAAGATATTTGAAGACATCATGCCATAGGACATTCCAAAGTGACTCCCGTCTAGGCGCATTGTGGACCATGAGATGGAGTTGGTGCTTGGTGCGAAGTGACCCACCAGGGCGCCTTACAGAATGCCACGACCCGAACATACCGAGCTTCAGAGACAGTTGACGAAAATGCTGGACATGATGATCATTATGCCCTCTAAGTCCCCTTATGGGTCCCATGTGCTATTCCAGAAGAAACATAATGGCACCCTATGACTCTGTGTGGATTATCGAGCCCTAAACAAAATCACCTTGAAGATCAAGTACCCTATCCTGCTAATGGTAGACTTGTTCGATAGATTGGGTGGTGCTACAGTGTTCACCAAAATAGACCTGATGACAGGTTACTAGCAAGTTCTGATTGCTGAGGGAGATGAACCCAAGACGACCTGTGTGACAGGATATGGGTCGTACGGCTTCTTGGTCATGCCATTCGGCTTGACTAATGCTCCAGTCACATTTTGCACCTTGATGAACCAAGTATTCCGAGAGTACATTGACAAATGCATAGTGGTATACTTGGATGACATTGTGGCATATATCAAAACACCGGAGGAACACTTGGAGCACCTGTGGAAGGTCCTAGACCGACTATGGGAGCACAAATTATATGTGATGCTATCCAAGTGATCCTTCACCCAAAAATAGATTGACTTCCTCGGGCATGTCATCGAGGAAGGGAAGATCAAGAGGGACCAACAGAAGATTCAGGCTATTACAGATTGGCCACTGCCTAAGGATATCCACGCCTTTAGGGCATTCCTTGACCTATGCAACTTTTATCTGCGGTTTGTGAAAAATTACTCTCTCATTGCAGTGCCATTGGCAGAACTCCTAAATAAAATCATGCCTTGGGATTGGGGTCCCAGGCGATCGGAGGCCTTCAACGCATTGAAAGCGACGATATCTAGTAGCTCCATCTTGGCCTTTCCTGATTTGGCCAAACCTTTCAAAGTACAAACATATGCCTCTGACTATGCTTTGGGAAGAGTCTTGCTACAAGAGGGACATCTAGTGACGTACGAGAGCCGAAAGTTGAAGGATGCAGAATGGTGCTACAGCGCTCATAAAAAAGAATTATTGGTTGTCATCCACTGCTTACACCTTAAGAGGCACTATCTGCTGGGAACCCCGTTCGTGGTCAAGACGGACAACATGGTTGGTAGTCATTTCATGACCCAGCCAAAGCTGAATGGCCGACAGGCCAGGTGGCAGGAGCTCCTAGCGGAATTTCACTTCAACCTGGAGTACCGAAGTGGGAAGACCAACCAAGTTGTTGATGTTCTTAGCTGGAGGGCTAACCTAGCATCGGTGTGCCTACTCGCCACCCTAAGGGGAAGCGAAGTAGCCACCACCATTAAAGACAAGATATAGGATCTACTCACCAAGGGTCCTGCTACATAACATTTGGTCGATTTTGTTAAGAAGGAGATCTGCGAAGGAATGCCATGATACTTTATGGGCCGTCCACCCAGGTGAAGAATGCACCATGGAGTTATTGCGTTGTGCTTATTATTGTCATCAAATTATTGGTGATGTTGCTCAGTATGTGAAGACTTTCCTAATATGCTAGAAAGACAAGCCGGACCGCTTGACACAAGCGGGAATTTTGGAGCCATTTCCTATTCCTAAGAGACCTTGGGAAAGCATGTCACTCGATTTCATCACCGGATTTCCCAAGGCCGTAGATCTTATAACTATCTTGGTTGTGGTAGACTGATTTTCTAAATACGCTATATTTATAGCTTCCCCAAAATATATATTATCAGGAAATACGTCTTAACTCTTCTTCTCTCATGTTGTCAAATATTGGGGCCTGCCTAAAGACATCGTTAGTGATCGTGACTCTCGCTTCACTATAAACTTTTGGACTCAGTTCTTTAAGGTCCTAGGGTCCAAGTTGAGTCGCAATTCAAGTTACCATCCACAATCTGATGGCCAGACAGAGCGGTTCAATGGCATGATGGAGGAATACCTCTGCCTTTTTTTATCGGACCGTAGAAGAATTGGGTGAGGCTTCTAGATGCTGCCTAACTGTGTTTCAATTCACAAAAGAGTTGCAGTACAAACAAAAGCACTTTTGAAATTGATACCGGACAACAACTGTCACGCTCCGTTTTCTTGCGAAAGTGGTCTTCGACATATGACAACTCTTTTAAAGGGAGGCATTAAAAGAGAAGAGTCACCACCTAACGATATTTAAGGTGCATTAGGGCACCTATTTGTAAATAACTCTATTTGACTAGTCCGCGTCACTAAAGATCGGGTAAGGGCTCAAATTACCTCAAAGAAAAGGTGTTAGGCACTCTTCGAGGTCCACAACTGTGGGTCCCGGCCAAATTTTAAACTATGTGGATTATGTGATTAGGCTAGGTGATCACATAAACAAAGGGAAATATAGAAGCCAAAGAGTCTTATCATAACACATGAGAATCAGTACAAATCTTTCAGGATTACAAGGATACAACTACATTGGTCTATGTTAGGTGACTAAGTGTAAATAACAAATATATAAAGAAATGGGGTCCTAAGTTTTTTAGCCTAAAGGATCATCGCGTGCAACATAAATAATACTTCGCATCTCCCTTAAGGTAGGGGTTGCTTATATTATTCAGCTGGCACAGACTATTATCTCATACTATCTAATTACTATGTTGAAGTTGTTACTTAAAGGCGCTCTAATTCAATTCTAAATTGTATCCCATGCATGCACTACCCTATGGACCTCTATTTGTGTGGTTCTAGACTTTACCTAGGTTGCTTAAAATGATAAAACTAATCGCGCAGTCAAAACAAGTAGGACTACACATAATAGCAAATAATGGCTCATGTTATCCTCCACACGTAACAACAAAGTACGCAAACAAGTTCTAGGCTACACAGTAGACAATTTCAGGATTAAGACGTATTTGAGTTGTTAAGTCCTATGGGCATGATTTCTATATGATTCTGATTTCGGGTATCATGCAGGCAGTACTGCAATTTTTAGACTAATTCTTAGGCAGACTACAAGCATTGTAAATCCTATAGGAATAATTTCTAATTGTTTGCGCAATGAAACGATCCCAAAATTATGAATTACCAGTGTTGGTTTTATAGACGTGTGTCTCAAGAAGTTGACAGTATCCTATAGGCAGGATTTCTAATAGTTGATAACTTAGGCGATGAAACAGCCTCGAAAGTCTAGTAGTAACAACGCTGATCTCATAAACAATTTTTTAAGCGAGTGACAACATCCTATAGGCAGAATTTCTAACCATTGACAATCAGACTTGATTTTATAACGTTGTACTCTTATAGGCATGTCATATAGGCGAGGCCATGTAATGAAAACAAACAGGAGTAGTTGATAAAAAGATTGGTGTCCTATAGTCATGGCATCTAGATGGTCAGTACACTAAAAGTAATAGAAGCAATCGACCAATTGATTATTTGAAGTCCTATAAGCATGGTATCTAGGTTGACAAAAAGCATATGTCATACATCCTATAGGCATGTTGTCTTAATGCACACTAGTAACACAGAATCGAGTATGGTAAATACTTTAACTAACGTGTTTGTACAGCGTGCAAGTGAGATGTGCGTGATTCCTATAGCCATGATTTCTACTAATATGCAGAAATAAAGTAAGTTTAAACAAAGTAGCACATAAATCATGTAAACCTTATAGACATGTTTCCTATCCTTTTATGTGAATATTAGAATACCCCATCCCCATTTCATTAATCTCCCCATTATTCGTTATTACAAATTATTACAAGCCCAAATAATATAGTATAAACCTAAATATGCCTGGTTACAGAATGAAACAACCAAAAACCCAATAGAACAAACACAAGCCCAATGCAGAAAAACCCAGGGATGTCCCCAGGACTTCAATGGTCTTAATCTTCGCGCAATAGCAAACTCATACACCACTTACAATAACAACTTGAGCTCCATACTCAAACCCAATATGTAGGCCCAACCATAGGCCTAACGAATAACCTTACTTACTCAAATCAGTCATACATGTGACAAAATATTCATAGAATTAACTAAACAACTTAAACACTTAGTTCATAGAGTTGTGGCTAGTAAAAGCTCTAGCCAATACATATAAACATGATCGGGCTAGATTGGAAAGCACATAAGGCAAGTTTGTGCTCGTAGTTCTAACGACAAAGTTTAAGAGTGACCTAATTGACTACGTAGGATAGTAAACCATTCCAAAGAGTTTCAATAATGAAGCATGATTCAGAGTCAACCTAGGGAACGTTAGATGAAGGTCTAACAGATTCAAGCCAAAGGCAACCAAAGCACAGTCAACACGTGAAAATGTTCATCATGAAAAAACCCAAGGAATAAAGTAATAGAACCAGCTCACGTTCAAGCAATTGCTTAATGGAACATGGGAAAGACCCTAGCATGCTGAAAATTAATCATAATATAATAAACATGTCGATTCTTAGAAGCAAGATAGGATAGTCTTGAACCTGATACTAGTCGGCCATATGTGAGAGGAGAGACTAGTTATGAAGTTTCCTAAGGTCTCAAACAGTGTTGAAGAGCACATGATTGCATAAGTTCAAGCATATATTAGAACTTAAATAGCATGGAAGCAGGCCTTAGCTAACCAATACCACATCAGGGACTCAGCAGGTTGGGCAGAAATGACTTATCAAGGGCTGGAACATATGTATTGACTATTACAAAGATATAAGACATAGCAGGGAACCTGTATTAGTTTACAAGTAGTAGGGAAAGTAGGTTTAGGCTAGTAACATGATCAGGAGTTGATTATAGTGAAACATTAAGTGACTGAACATGACTCATCTCATCACAAGAGTACAGAACAAAGTAAGAAGCTAAACTCATAGTAAGAGACAACAATAGGCATTACATATTAGAGCAAACTGACTTAAGAAAAATAGAATTTGGATAACAAATGGGCAAATTCGATTACTAGAATACATAGAGCCTCAAGAAGAACTTCACAGTATATAATAGCGTGTTGATTCACAAAATCTCATAGACATAGATATATAGAACAAGAACTCAAATGAAAAGGAACGGAATTGCAAAGGCCATAGGTACTTAGCAGTTATAGAGTAAGGAACAAGTAAATACAAAGAATAATTTCAACAATACTCTAATGTCAAATAGAGAAACGAACAGTAGAACCCAAGAATCTCAGTGCGTCAGAGTTTCTAAGGGTTTTGAATGAACCGCAGGCAGTGCTCGCACTGAGAAAGGATCGATAATTAAATTCTAGTGGCCTTGTCTTTCACCCGACCAAGAAATTAAGCCTCAGAGTAGTATAAGATGAATTAGAATAAGAGAGTAGTAGTAATTTTCTCAGTGATTCAAAGTCCGTCCCTAGGGGAAATTGGGGAGGGGGTTTATATAATGTTGAATCAAGAAAGTAACCAAGGAAAGAAATCAAGTAAAAATGAACAAAGAGAGTAAAATATTACATGCAATAAGTAAAATAACTGGAAAGGAAAGAAATCAAACTCCAAACCCTAGTTAGGGTTTAATACTCAAAAATTGGCCAACTGGTATGAAGAACCATGCCTTTCTTCATGTATATGGACAAAATATTATCCAAATCTCCAAGATTGAGGTTGATTCCAGTCCGATATAGAGATGGCATTTGACAAAATTGGGCAAATACCTAAGCAATACCATAAATATGTGACCAGTAGTGGATATATATATAGTAAGAAAATAATGGTTGAATTGCATTATCAACGGGATTAGGAGAGGGGATTAAGGGAGAGGCGGCTAGGGTTCTTTAGAAGAGAGAAAAGGAGAGTTGAGGGGATTTGGGGCGGCTGTTAGGTGGGAGATGAGGTAGGGTTTTCGGGTTTGGTTAATTAAAAAGGGCTTGGGCGAGCGAGGGCTGGCCAGGATTTAAAAGATGAACGGGGAGGGTCGTTTAAAGTAGGTACCGACTGGGTTTATTAAATAGTCATTTGGTTTTGGGTCGGGGGGAATTGGGCTAAGGTTTTGTCCGAAATTAGCCTTATATTGGGCTAGATTTTAAATATAATAAATTAAACACAATAATTTAATAAAATAGCTAAATAAATTTAAAAATATTATTTATGAAACTTAATATGTTAAAATAATAGATGAAGGTTATAAAAATATAAAAACAAATTACCTTGAATAAAATGACCAGATGCAATTAATTGTAAAGTATAGGCTATGTTTGCAAACAATGTGTAAATAGCTCAAAAATGCAACAATATAATTATATGAAATGATGTAAAATGTTATAAAACATGCATGTGGGTATAAATAATAAATTTGGATGATTAAATCATCCCAAAATAAATTGAAGGGATATTTAATAAATATTTAAATAATTTAAATAATTAAATGCGAGAAAATCAATTTTAAGTTTAAATATTATAGAAAATTATAGAACATTCTTATATGAATCGTGTAAATTATGTAATAATGCAAAAAATAATATTTTGAAAGTATATATGACGTTTATAAAAATATGAGGGCAAAATTGGGTATCTACAACACCCTTCTTTATCCGGGAATGATGAAAGAGTTGTCGGATAAAGAAAATGATGACCAATTTTGTCCAAAGTGAGTGAGGAATGATGTGTTTTGAAAAACAGGGGGTCGAACCCTAGCTCTTGAGTTTTCTACATATCCCCGGTGTTACGGGAATCAGGTCGTGTGTAGTTTTAGATCCAACGGCGAACGAAACTAATGGAATTGTTATAAGAGTGGTCGCATGTTTCGATAATGACCTTTTGGATGTGATATTGTCGTGAGCAACAGATGATTTCAAGTGGAGCTATGAATGCGAATTTGATCGTTGTAGATATATAAGGTAGATATTTGAACGGTTATAGAACAAGGGGTAGTTTATTGATCATTATCGGTTACGTTTGAGGTGATCGAAGGATGTGAAAGTTGTGAACGGAAATGGGAGTGAGAATTGCTCCTGTTTGTAGAACGGTTACCTCTCGAGTTACCTACAAAACTTAAAATACGATGCAAAAGAATATATATAGTTTATTGCAAAAATTTAAACATGATGCAAATTTCCTTCGGACCATGAGAGTTGTCTTTGGACGATGAGGATGATGTCCTTAGACTATGACGTCCTGGGACATGAAACATATGATAAGGGATTCATAGGCCATGAGGATGGTGCCTCCGAACTGTGATGCCTTTGAATAATGATATACAGCTTTGAGAGATCCTCTCGCCATGGCATGATGTCTTCGGGTTTATAAGGATGATGCCCTTAGTATATGGTGCCTTCGAACAATGTGGCGATATTTCAGCCTATGAAATACAAATATGTCGTGATATCGATCGTTTGATAGAGGAAACATGTGATGCTTAGTAGTATGTGAGAACGAGATGAGATATAGCTTAGTCTTGTATGGTATGAGGACAACGTTTTAGCCTGATGCAAAGAGTGGAGACAATGCTCAATCACATGCAAGGAAAGGCAGTGCTTAGCCTTATGCAATGGTGAGGCAGTGCTTAGCCGCATGTGGAAAATGGAGACGGTGCTTAGTCTCATATAAGGAAATGCAGTGCTTAGTCTTATGCAGTAATGGAGGTGTTGCTTAGCCTCATGCAAGGTGAGGGCAGTATTTAGCCATATGCAAGGAGTGGAGACAATGCTTAGTCTCATGCAAATAAAGGCAGTGCTTAGCCTTATGCAATAATGGAGGCAATGCTTAGCCTCATGCAAGGAATGGCGACAGTGCTTAGTCTCATGCAAAGAAATGGAGTGCTTAGCCTTGTGCAATAATGGAGGCAATGCTTGGTCTCGTGCTATGGTGAGGGCAGTGTTTAACCATATGCAAGGAGCAGAGACAATGCTTAGTCTCATGCAAGAAAGGCAATGCTTGGCCTTATGAAATAATGGAGGCAGTGCTTAGCCTCATGCAAATAATGGAGACAATGCTTGGTCTCATGCAAAGAAAGGCAGTGCTTAGCCTTATGGAAAACAATGAGGGTAATGCTTATCCCTATGCAACAAGTCCAATGGTTAAATGCTAGAGGGCACAATATTTCTTAGCTTGACGCGTTTGTGCTTGGCGACTTCTATCGGTATCAAGATATTGATCTTGTTGTGTGCATATATTTGTGAACATTTTGTTATATTCATTGTGCATGTATCCAAAGGAAAATTGTGAATCTGGAGGGGAAAGGTTGGTTCGTGCTCTCGATTCCTTGCTTTGCCTTCGTTCCTGTCTTGAGGTCCTGTTTGAGTTTCACTGGGTAACGCCTGGCTACTATAGAATGAAATTTTCGAAAAACATGCATTTGTGACAAATTGTTTATATATAAAAATGTAGTTGTTTGAAATATGTGATGATGCATGAGAGCAAATAATTTTGTTGAATTGATGACTGTGACACGCTTTTGAGACATTGCAACCTCCTTAACTCGAAATTTTGAGATCCTCTTCAAACTTCTGCCCCAGTTTAAATGCATAATTCTGACGATACATTCCTTGATATATCTAAATACGATGAGATCGGGCAAACTCGAGACCTTGCACCAATTTCTGATCATAGAGGGGAATGCAAATTTTATTATGATGTGAACAAACCCACATGGTTGCATACGTATCCCCTCTTAAACGGGAATTAGGTCAAGCGTAGTTCAGGTTACATCAAATAGAAAGTGCAAACATAACCTTAAACATAGTATCTCTTGACTGCGTCCGAATTGATAGGGTTTGGCCAAATCTCTCCATCCATCTCTGCAAGTCTAAGGGCTCCTCCTGATAGTACTTGATGAACCATATAAGGGCCTTGACAGTTAGGTGAGAACTTCTCTTTTGCTTCATCCTGATGTGGGAAGATTCGTTTCAGCACCAATTGCCCCAGTGTGAATTGCCTTGACCTAACCATTTTATTGAAAGCTCTTGCCATTATGTTCTAGTAGAGTTGACTGTAACACACTGCGTTCATTCTTTTATCATCAATGGGAGCTAGTTGTTCATACTAGTTTCATACCCATTATGTGTCGCTGAGCTCGGCCTCTTATATGATCCTTAGGGAAGGAACTTCTATTTCGGCAAGGCTAACAACCTCGGTACAATAGACCAGTAGGTAGGGGGTTGCCCCAGTGAACGTGCGAACAGTGGTGCGATACCCGAGCAAAGCAAATGGTAGCTTTTCATTCCATTGCTTGTAGTTGTCCACCATTTTCCTTAATATCTTCTTGATGTTCTTATTGGCGGCCTCTACAACTCCATTCCACTACGGCTCCATTCATTTGCGCCTTGTATGATGTAGAGTTTCGATGATTGATCTTGAATGTTTCACACATAGCTTTCATCAGATCACTATTGCGATTGGTGGCATTGTCAGTAATGATTGACACTCTGAATCGACAAACAATACGATCCCAGACAAAATCTACTACGACATTCTTAGTCACAACCTTATAGGAAGCGACGTCAACCCATTTTATGAAGTAGTCTACAGCCACCAAAATGAACCTATGTCCGTTTGAAGCAGCGGGTTCAATTCGTCCGATGACATCCATGCCCCAATCAGAGAAAGGCATGGCGAACTCGTCGCATTGAGTTTGTTGGGCGGTACTCGCATCATATCAGCATGTATCTGGCATTTGTGACACTTCTGAACATATTTGATGCAATGTGTTTCTGTAGTTATCCAAAAATAACCTACTCTTAATATCTTCTTGGCCAAAATGAAACCGTTCATGTGGGGGCCGCAAGTTTTGACATGTATTTCTTCGAGCAATCTAGATGCCTCCTTGGCATCGACACATCGCAATAATCCCAAGCCAGGAGTTCTTCTATACAGAATTCCTCTGCTTTGAAAGAAATGATTGGACAATCTTCGGAGCGTGCGCTTCTGAGTGTGTGTAGCATTCTCTGGATATTCTCCCTTTTCCAAGTATTCCTTGATGTCGTCAAACCACGGATTTCCGTCAAACTCTTCTTCAACATGAGTACAATAAGTTGGCTTCTTATAAATTCTTATTGGGATATGATCGATGAAATTCTTGTCTGGATATTGTATCATGGAAGACAAGGTGGTTATTGCATCTACAAACTCATTCTAAATCCTTGGAACATGTTTGAATTCTATCTTTGTGAACCTCTTGATCAACTCTTGTACACAATGCAAGTATGGTAATATTTTGGTGTTCTTAATAGCCCATTCTCCTAAAACCTGGTGCACTAATAGATCAGAATCTCCGATTACCAGCAACTTTTGAATGGTCATGTCGACGGCCAACCCGAGTCCCAAAATACAGGCTTCGTATTCTGCCATATGTTTGGTGCACGAGAACCTGAGTTTTGCGGATACCGGGTAATGTTGACTAAGACAACTTCGATGCCTACTCCCTTGAAGTTTGCTGCTCTATCGAAGAACATTCTCCAATCTTCGTATGCTTTGATAATGTCTTCTCCTACCATTGACACCTCTTCGTCGGGTAAATACATCTTCAATGCTTCGTATTCTACGTCTACGGGATTTTCTGCCAAGTGATCAGCCAATTCTTGCCCTTTGACTACCTTCTGAGTTACATAGATGATGTCGAACTAACTCAGCAATATCTTCCACTTTGCTAACTTACTCGTAGGCATGGGTTTCTGAAAGATGTATTTTAGTGGATCCATTCTCGATATGAGATATGTATTGTATGCACAGAAATAATGTCTCACCTTCTGGGCTATCCATGTCAAATCAGAGCAGGTGCGTTCCAACAAAGAGTACTGGGCTTCATAAGTTGTGAACTTCTTGCTTAGATAATACATCGCCTGCTCTTTCCTCCCAGTTTTATTATGTTGTCGCAGAATGCAACCAAAGGCTCCATCCAACATGGTAAGATAAAGCAGCAGAAGTCTTCCTGGTTCTGGCGAGACCAACACAGGTGGTTTAGGTAAATACTCCTTGATTTTGTCGAAGGCTTTCTGGAATCCTTTGGTCCAACTTGTTGCAACATCTTTCCTCAGCATTTTGAAGATTGGCTCACATATTACCATTGATTGTGCTATAAAATGGCTGATATAATTGAGGCGTCCTAGAAAACTCATCATATCTTTCTTATTCTTTGGTGGTGGCAAGTCCTAGATAGCTTTGACTTTTGACTGGTCTAACTCAATACCTCGGTAGCTAACGATGAAACCTAACAACTTTCCAGCAGGGTATCCGAAGGCACATTTTGCAGGGTTCAACTTCAAATTGTATTTTCAAAGCCGATCAAAAAATTTCTTCAGGTCTGCTATGTGATCCGAATTCCTTTTAGATTTGATGATAACATCATCCAGGTACACTTCTATTTTCTTGTGTATCATGTCGTGGAATATAGTTGCCATGGCTCTCATGTAGGTGGCCCTAGAATTCTTCAAACCAAACGACATCATTTTGTAATAATATACTCCTATGGTGTGACAAAGGCGGTCTTTTCAGCATCCTCTTCATCCATCCAGATCAAATGATATCCTGTGAAGCAATCCACAAAGGATTGGAGTTCATTATTGGTGCAGCTGTCGATTAGTATGTGTATGACAGGCAATGGGAAATCATCCTTAGGACTTGCTCTGTTCAGATCTTGGTAATCGACACATACTCTAAATTTTCCATCTTTCTTTGGAACTGGCACAAGGTTGTCTAACCAGGTTTGGTATTCGACCACTCGGAGAACCTTGGCTTTAATTTATTTGGTGAGCTCCTCTTTTATCTTTAAACTCATATCTGGTTTGAATTTTTTTAGCTTCTGTTTTACCGGCGGACACATAATATTGGTGGGTAGCTTGTGAGCTACTACAGATGTGCTTAACCCAGTCATATCATCGTAGGACCATGCGAAAAGGTCCTCATATTCCTTTAGGAACCTGGCATACTCTTCTTTGTCTGACGGTGATAGATGAATGCTTATATGAGTTTCCTCAACAGTTTCAGAATCCCCTAAGTTAATGGACTCAATTTCCTCCAAATTAGACTTTGGTTTGTTTTCAAAATTCTCTATCTTTTTGACAATTTCCTCAAGTATTACATCATCTTCCATATCTTTCTAATCATTGTCCTTATGTTGTGTTGTCTCATTACATGTCACATTCGTAGGTTCATCAGGATATGTAATAATTATTCTGAAAGAATGTAGAAAGATAATAATAAATATGAAAAGCATTAATGAATTAATTAAACTTTAAAATGTCAACAAGTACGAGTAATTATTTTGAAACAAAATACCGAAAATGTCTTGAATGCTCAAAACAATTTGAAATCAAGTCATGCTAATTTGCTAGTCTACCCAGGAACTTGGTGAGCCCGGGATGGTGCAGCGGTCCAGTTCTTGAGAACAATTCCTTCTTCCATTTTCTAAATGGCAAGGTCTTCCTCCTCCTCTTCCTCAACAATTGTATTGCAGTCCATGTCTTCTTCATCCAAAAACAACTTTCTCATACAAGCCAAAATATAATCTTCCTCGGATCCCCATATCATGTGAACCTGACGGAATGTCTGGTGCAGAGGTGGTATGGGTTGTTCCAGCAGATGATAATGGGCACGCCATGGAGGTATCCAATCTTGATGTTCTTGTACGGTATATTTATACCCGAGTCCAAAGGTCGTGCCATGATACTGTGGTTGTATGGGTTTAGTGATCCCCTGAAGCTTTTTACCGAGACCCTTGCCTGGTTCATATCCCATCCACAGCAATATGTTTTCTATCTTCTTGCTCCACCATCAATCCTTTTCAATTGCGTTTACCCGCTCAATGCGGTGATATGTTTCTCCACCCAACTTCCTCCTATTTTCGATGACTGGAACGGTCTGGTTGGTGTAGATAGGGTTGCTTCCGTCTCCATGAATGATCACCTCCTGATGATTCCATTCGAACTTCATAGCTTGGTGCAGAGTAGAAGCCACTTCCCCAACTGCATGTTTCCATGGTTGTCCCAACAATAATTTGTAAGTAGCAGATATATCTAGAACTTGGTACTCAATGTCAAACTAAGTCGGACTCATCTGTAGATCAAGGTTGATTTTCCCGATAGTGGCTCTCTGAGATCCGTCAAATGTATTCACATTCATGCTTCTCATTCGTATCTCGTGCAAGCCCTTACCTAATCATTTTTAGAGTAATCAGTGGACATATGTTCAGACTCAATCCTCCATCTATCAAGACCCTGGAAATGAACTTGTCCTCGAATTGTACTGTGATGCACAACGCTTTATTGTGACTCAATCCTTCTGGCGGTAATTCATCTTCGTGAAAAGTGATTTTGTGACTCTCCAGTACCTGCCCGACCATGTTAGCCATCTCTCCACTAGTGATGCCATCGGGTACATAAGCTTCACTCAACACTTTCATCAAGGCATTATGGTGTGCATCTGAATTTTGGAACAATGATAAAATGGATATCTGAGCAGGAGTCTTATTCAAGTGGTCAACAATGGAGTATTCCCTTGCTTGTATCTTCCTCCAAAGATCATCAGTGACAGTCTCAACAACATGTGGTTTATGTACAACTTCTTTGCTTCTTCCTCCCAGATTCTGAGGTGTGCAAACTCTGTTAGTTCTAGTCATACCTTGCGCGAAACCTGTTTCTTCCATTTTGGCTTTTCCCTTTCTTCTTGCTTCCGCAACATAATCCCACGGGACGTCATCAAACTTGTACGATGGTGTGGGAGCTACCATTACAATGAAGGGTAGAGCTACCTCAACTTCAAATGGCGTATGGGTTTGTACCACAAATGACGTGAGGTGACCAGAGATGTTTTTGGAGTGTCCACCTCTCGAATGAGTCCGATGGACCCTTCCTGATCCAATTACTCATCAGTTTCTATCACGTTCACTCCCTCACCACTATGATCTGGGAGAGGGTTATTGCGGACATTCGGTGCAACTTCCTTCGCTTGTATAACCTTAGTGTCGATCAGCATTAGAATCTTATCTTTCAACGTGCGGAATTCCTCAATGGTAAGACTCTTCATGCCTGAATGATAAGCACATGTTTTGTTGGATTGATCCATTGGAAAGGATTTTCCACAACAACAACAGGAATATGGGTGACGTAACCAGCGGCCTATAGTCTCTCATACAGTTGGGCTATGGGTTCAGTAATTGTGGTGTATTGTCTAGGAGTTCTGTGATCGAAATTTGGACGCGGCTTTAGGTAGTTTTTGCGGGCGGGTGGAGGTGAATGGTAATATGTTGAGTGTTGTAGGTGGTGGCAGGGTATTGGTAATTTTGGGATGAGGGTTGATATTTGGGTGGAGGTGTTTGGTATGTGAGGGGAGACTTAGGGCCCTAGGCTACCATCATAGCACCCACTTCTTTCTTCTTTGAAATACCTCCTAATTGCAAGGCTTTATTTTTGTCTTGCAGTGCCTCGAAATTAGTCACCATCCCGCTCTTGATTCCTTCTTATATTCTCTCTCCCAACTTGATGATGTCTGAGAACTTATGATTCTCGATGACCATCAATCTTTCATAATACAGCGTATCTTGAGCTCTAACCAAGAACTTGTTCATTTGTTCTTCTTCGAGTGCTGGCCTTAACTTTGCAGCCTCTGATCTCTAACGAGTAGCATACATGCAGAAGGTTTCTGTTGTCTTCTTATGGAGGTTTTGAATATAGAAAACTTCTGGCACATTTTCTGTGTTGAACCTGAATCTGTCCATGAAGCCTAATGCCATACTTACACAGTTTGCCCACTTCTTTGGGTTTTAACTGATATACCAAGACAAGGCGTCTCTTGTAAGACTTTGCATTAACAGCTTCATGTGGATTTGTTCATTCTTACCTACTCTTATAAGCTTGTCGCAATATGTTCTTAGATGCACCTTCGGATCAACAATGCCATCGAATATTTTGAACTTTGGAGGTTTGTAACTCTCTGGTAGTTCCACATCTAGCTGAATACACAAATCTTTGTAATTCAAACCTTCAACTCCTTTCCCACCTTTAACACTCTGGACTCTCCCTATGAGTTTCTTTAGTTCCCCCGCCATGTTTCTAATGAGCAAGTCCTTCTTAGTCAGTTCGGGTATGTATAGGGTTTGCTGCGGGGTACGGGATAAGGTTTCCACATATATCGAATTGCCTTGATGAGTTCCTGGAAATTGGATATATGGGTGGTCATTGGTTAAGATTTGTGGATCGAGAGTAGGTTACAGTGCATTTTGGGGAGTGTGATAAGCAGTGGTTTGCGGGTATTGAGTTTGATGATAGTGACATTGTTAAGAAGTTTGCACTGGTGGTGGGTTAAGGTTTTAGGGAGGTGCGGGATTATGATACTGGTGTAGTGCGGGAGGATTTGGAGTTGTGGGTAGTGGATTCTGGTTTTGTGTGTTTTGTGGCGGTGTTTGGTTCTGGGTAGTTTGGTTTTGCTGGTTGATGTTGGGAACATTGAGAGTAAGGGAAAGGTTTGCCAGATTCTGGACCTGTTCAAGCTCGCCCTGTAGTTAAAGGATTTTCTGGTCCAAACGTAAGACCAACTCATTCTGCCCCATAGTGCTTCTACCATATGAAGTTTCAACATTTTCCGCCACAACAACATTATCTTTCCGGATACCACTTAAATCATACATTTTCCCTTTGTCCTTGCTTTTGCTTTTCGGGTCACAAGGTGGAGGAGGAGGTGGAGGACATCTGGATCTAGTGTGGTATGCTGATGATGCCAGTATGCACGAACCAACCTTTGGGAATGGTAATAATCAAAAAGAAATAAATCTCAAAAGGTAACCAAGTTAGTAAGGTGAAATAAAAGAGCGTTCGCAATATTTAAACATGTTTTACAAAGTCATGCAATAATTCGTGTACTAATTTGGGGGACCTCATTGTGCTTAAGGTAAGCCTAAGCGACACATAGACTTGGAGCAAATTGATGCCAACTTGATTCATTTCATTAATGCGAAAATAAGCCAAAACAAACTTTCACTATGTCGACAATAGTAATGAAGTTACTAATGGCATTAGGCCTTATTACATCAAAATCTAATATAAGCTAGAAAACAGTAAAGAACATCATCTCCTAATCTACTTGGTCCCTGAAGGACCAAGTGAGTAGTCCCTTTTGATCTGATGATGATCTCACTACATCAAATGCACCTGCTCGTCTGTCAGATTGCTGAAGAAATGCACCCACCTTATAACATTTCCAAGCTTTGCAAACCTGTCTGGAATAAACATCATTTTCTTTGGGTGATGGTTGGATATGTAGTCATTCAGTAGCCTTCGTAGAAGCTCTAGACGGTACTCTTCCCTCTAAAAGTGTTCCAGCAACCAAACTTGTAGCAATAGATTACAACTCTCAAAGTGTCCGAATCTCTACTTGCACTGATCCAGAGCACGGTACATCTTAGCTAAGATCATGGGGATGATAGTTTAAGTTTGTCCTTCGATGCCATCCATTAAGGTCCTGGCGACCACGGCTAAGCGAGTATGAATCCTTCCTCCTTGCATCAGAAATAGACACATAAACAATGGACACATAAACTCCGCGATGCACCCATCCTAAGGAAGTAATGGCTAGTTCGTCATGGTGAAGGCGATATGATTTGCTATGCCTATAACACTCGTAGAGAAACTCAAAAGGGATGTATGACTTATTTAGACACAAATGTTCATCATTCTTCTTAAAACCGCGGGGAGTGCAATTGTTTGGCACCAGTAGTCCTGGACTATCCCATGGAAACTTGGTGAAACCCCCTATTTCTTCTAGGAGAGGAGTCATTTCTATATTGCCAAATCAAAAAACAACTCTTTTCTCATCCCAAAACGTAGTAGCGACCTCGATCAGTTCCCTATTTAGTCGAATGCTTATCAAAGATGGCAGGTCACTAAGTACTCTCCTCACATGATGTGGAGCATGCTTTATGCAGAAATAGTAACATGTTGCCAAGTATTTGCATGATAAGAATACATAAAAGCAGTAAATAACATAGTAAATGTGAACATGAAAAGAAGAGAAAAGAAAAGAAAGACAAAAAGAGAAGTCAGTTTAGCTCATGAAAATGTACGAGGACGTAATGAAGCAAGTAGGGAAATAGGGACGGGATAATCATGATATAGTAATCTTAGACACGATGAAGGAAATGAAGAGAGGTAATACATGTCATAGCAAATAAAGAACAATAAGGGGAGGGATGTGCATGTCATAGCAATTTAAACAAATAAAGGATAATAAAGGGAGGGATGTGCATGTCATAGCAATTTAAAATAATATAGGAAAATAAGGGAAATAACACACATAAGTCAAATTCATTACGGTAAGAGCCTAAGTATATCCCCAGTAGAATCGCTATGCTGTCGGGCCCCGTTTTCTCGCAAAAGCGGTCTTCGACATGTGACAACTCTTTTAGAGGGAGGTATTAAAAGAGAAAAGTCACCACTTAATGATTTGTAAGGTGCGTTAGGGCCGTTTGGGCACCTATTTGCAAATAACACTATTTTACTAGTTTGTGTCACCAAAGATCTGGTAAGGGCTCAAATTACCTCAAAGAGAAGGTGTTAGGCACTCTTCGAGGTCCACAACTGTGGGTCCCGACAGAATTTCAAACTATGTGGATTATGTGATTAGGCTAGGTGATCAAATAAACAAAGGGAAATATAGAAGTCGAATAGTCGTATCATAACACATAAGAATCGGTACAAATCTTTAAGGATTACAAGGATACAACTACATTGGTCTATGTTAGGTGACTAAGTGTAAGTAACAATTATATAAAGAAAGGGGGGTCCTATGTTTTTAGCCTATAGGATCACCCCGTGCAATATAAATAATACTTCGCAACTCCCTTAAGGTAGGGGGTTGCTCATATTATTCAGCGGGTACAGACTATCATCTCCTGCTACCCAATTACTATGTTGAAGTTGTTACTTAAAGGCGCTTTAATTCAATTCTAAACTGTACCCGTCTCATACCAGCGGTACATGAGACTTTGGACCTCTATTTGGGTGGTTCTAGACTTTACCTAGGTTGGTCAAAATGATAAAACTAATCGCGCATTCAAAACAAGTAGTACTGCACATAATAGCAAAGAGTGGATCATGTTAGCATCTACACGTAACAACAAATCACGCAAACCAGTTCCAGGCTACACAGTAGACAATTTCAGGATTAAGATGTATTTGCGTCGTTAAGTCCTATGGGCATGATTTCTATATGATTCTGTCATGCAGGCAGTATTACAATTTTTAGACTAATGCTTAGGTTGACTACTTGCATTGTAAATACTATACGCCTAATTTTATAGACGTGTGTCTCAAGAAGGTGACAGAATCCTATAGGCAGAATTTCTAATAGTTGATAACTTAGACAATGAAACAACCTCGAAAGTCTAGTATTAACAATGTTGATCTCATAAATAACTTTTTAAGCGAGTGACAACATCCTATAGGCATGATTTCTAATCATTGACAATCAGACTTGATTTTATAACGTTGTTCTCTTATAGGCATATCATCTAGGTGAGTCAGTGTAATGAAAACAAATAGGAGTAGTTGATTAAAATATTGGTGTCCTATAGTCATGGCATCTAGATGGGCAGTACACTAAAAGTAATAGAAGCAATCAATCAATTGATTATTTGAAGTCCTATAGGCATGGTACCAATTTGAAAAAAAAACATATGTCATACATCCTATAGGCATGCTGTCTGAATGCACACTAGTAACATAGAATAAAGTATGGTAAATACTTAAACTAACGTGTTTGGATAGTATGTAAGTGAGATCAGCGTGATTCCTATAGCCATGATTTTTACTGATATGCATAAATAAAGCAAGTTTAAACAAAGTAGCACATAAAGCATGTAAACCCTATAGACATGTTTTCTACCCTTTCATGTGAATATTAGAATACCCCAGCCCCCTTTCATTAATCTCCCCATTATTCATTATTACAAATTATTACAGGCCCAAATGACATAGTATAAACCTAAATATGACTGGTTACAGAATGAAACAACCAAAAACCCAATAGAACAAACACAGGCCAATGTAAAACAACCCAGGGATGTCCCAGACCTTCAATTGTCTTAATCTTCGTGCAATAGCAAACCCATACACCACTTACCGTAGCAACCTGAGTTCCATACTCAAACCCAACATGTATGGCCTAACAATAGGCTTAACGAATAACCTTACTTACACAAATCAGCCATATAGGTGACAAAATGTTCATAGAATTAACTAAACAACTTAAACACTTAGTTCTTAGAGTTGTGGCTAACAACAGCTCTAGCCAAGACATATAAACATGATCGAGCTAGATTGGAAAGCACATAAGGCAAGTTTGTGCTCGTAGTTCTAACGACAAAGTTTACGAGTGACCTAATTGACTACGTAGGATAGTAAACCATTCCAAAGAGTTTCAGTAATGAATCATGATTTAGAGTCAACCTAAGGAACCTTAGATGAAGGTCTAACAGATTCAACCCAGAGGCAAACAAAGCACAATCAACACATAAAAATGTTCATCATGAAAACCCCAAGGAACAGAGTAACTGAACCATCTCACGTTCAAGAAATTTCTTAATGGAACATGGGAAAGACCCTAGCATGCTGAACATTAATCATAATATAAGAAACATGTCGATTCTTAGAAGCAATATAGGCTAGTATTGAACCTGATACTAGTCGGCCATATCTGAGAGGAGAGACTAGTTATGAGGTTTCCTAAGGTCTCAAAAGTGTTGAAGAGCACATGATTGCATAAATTCAAGCATATATTAGAACTTAAATAGCATGGAAGCAGGCCTTAGCTAACCAATACCACATCAAGGACTTAATAGGTTGGGCAGGAATGACTTAGCAAGGTGTGGAACATATGTATTGATGATTACAAAGATATAAGACAGAGCAGGGAACATGCATTAGTTTACAAGTAGTAGGGAAAGCAGGTTTAGGCTAGTGCCAGGGTCGTTAATATTAAGAGATCAACAACCAGGATTTAAAATATGAATGGGGCAGGTCATTTAAAGAGGGTACCGATCAGGTTTATAAAAGAGTCATTTCGTTTTGGGTCAGGGGGAATCGGGCTAAGCTTTGGTCCGAAATTAGTCTTGTATTGGGTTGGATTTTAAATACAATAAATTTAAAGTTTTTTTAATAAAATAGCTAAATAAAGATAAAAATATTATTTATGCAACGTAATATATTAAAATAATATATGAAGGTTATAAAAATATAAAAATTATTTTGACCTTGAATAAAATGACAAGATGCAATTAATTCTAACGTATAGGCTATTTTTGCACAAATGTGTAAATAGCTCAAAACTGCAAAAATGTAATTATATGAAATGACGTAAAATGTTATAAAACATGCATTGGGTATAAATAATAAATTTGGATGATTAAATCATCCCAAAATAATTTGAAGGGATATTTAATAAATATTTAAATAATTAAATACAAGAAAATCAATTCTAAACTTTAAAAATTATAGCAAATGCTAGAAAATTCTTATATGAATCATGTAAATTATGTAATAATGCAAGAAACAATATCTTGAAAGTATACATGACGTTTATAAAAATAAGAGGGCAAAATTGGATATCAACAACAACCGCTACTCCCATACATTGTGAATGCCCCAAACATGTCGAAATCTCCTCGAGCTGCTAGCTTCTCGAAGGAATGGAAGCGAAATTTGGAGATAGTGCGGTGCTATCTTGCTAAAGCCCAAAAGTGGATAAAAAAATATGTTGATGAAAATCTCCTCTTTGTTGAATACTAAGTAGGCGATAAAGTGATGGTGAAAATCCCAAAATGATACTTGTTTGCAGGGGTCCATGACCCTCGCCTATTGCAAAAGTACATTGGACCCTTGTCTATTGAGAAGCGCATTGGGAAAGTTGCATACCAGGTGGATACCTCAGCCTGGTGGAAGATTCATCTAGTCTTCCATGTTAGCCTTCTGAAACCTTTTCAGGAAGACATGGAGGATCCTTCACGGAGCCAACTCATAATACCCATTATTCGAGGCCCTAATTCAACCGGGAAAAGGCGTGCAGAAGCTATTCTTAATGATCGAGTGGTTCATGCTTTAAGGGAAGATATCCAAGAGTTTTTGGTGAAATGGCAGTGTTGTGATACAGAGGAGAATAGTTCAGAGAGGGGAACAAAAGCCTATAGAAGCCTGATCGATGATTATCTTGCAAGTAAGGTGCCAAGGACGTTGCTAACTCAGGTGGAGGAGAATTTCATGGGTGGCTTTCCAGCAATGCCCCATGATCTCATGGACGTGCCCCATGGTGTCCTGGCAATTCTCCCAACGCCTAGTGCCATGGACGATTCCTTAGTCTTGGCCGCGCAAAGTGACAAGCATGCATGTACCTATGTCGCCCCACCGATAGACCTCATCCGTGCCTAGCCACAGGCAGATGCCAACAATTCTCTATATTGGTGTCTCTCCCCTTTAACACCGTGTTTCCTTTCCGTAATAGCTTTCATTAATGAAATCAAGATTTCTTTCATTCTCACTCTCTTTTTCTGTACTATTAATTGCTCTTGACATTGGTTTTCTCGTACGACACTGACAGTCTCGCCTAGCATATGAAGGGGACCCAGTTGACGAATAGTAATCGCACAGACATTGGTTGCATCGCCATTCCAAGAAATCTCAGGAAGGCGTCACGTAACAATTCTCATGTAATCGGGGAAAAATTGAAAAAAGGGAAAAAAAGGAAAATACAAAAAGTCCCTCAATCAAGAATAATGGTGTTCTACCAACCCAATCCCAATATTGACTTGACTTAACCAACCCAATCCCAATATTGACTTGACTTAGGCTAACCCAATAGCGAGGTAAGTGGAAAACGGGATGACATTTATAATTCAAATGCAACGATCCGATCTGTCATTTTGCGCTTTAGCATTTTTTAGTAATTTGAGACTATGAGTAGTTCTTATATGATGCATTATGATTTGCGTGCAGGGGTGGATCCAGAGCACAAAGACCGGGTTCACCAGAAACCAGTAGCTTTTGTTTATACCTTGTATACGTACTAAGAAATTCATTAAATATCTATAAATATCATATTGTGAACCTATAAACTATTGCATATTAAGTTGAGATCATTGTAGGAACCCATTAACTTTAAATCCTAGATCCGCATGTGCTTGCATACATGGTTGATTCTTATTTTTGAGAGGTTCGAAATTGATCTGGAAGAGTAATTCTCAATTCGAAAGCTTTAAGTCGGAAGAGTTGACTAAGGTCGAGATTGGATGGTTTCAATAGGTTCGTATAGTAATTTTTGACTAGGTCATATGTTTGGATTTGAATTTGGATGTTCCTAGAAGGTTTTGGCCATATTTATCGAAAGCTTTCAATTTGAGAAATTGAAAATTTCATAGGTTTGGCCGGAAGTTGACTTCGATGTTATCAGACTTCTACTGTGGTTTTGAGACCTTGAGTAGGTTCATTTGTTGATTGAGACTAGTTTACAAAGCTTGATTGTGATCCAGAGTATTTAAGTGTGACTCAGATTAGTTTGGATAAGTTATTGGGACTTGTTGGTATGATTGGACGGGGTTCCGAGGGGCTCGAGTGTGATCCGGGGTGGTTTCAAACCATTTTTGTTTGATTTGCATAGCTGATCTTCTGGTATTTATGATGTGCTAAGAGTTCATGATCATATGGTCTCGTTTGCGTAGCGTAACTTTGGTCATTGGATTTCTACTCTTCGCATTCGTGAGATAGAAGTCACGTTCGCATGGAGTTGAAGACAGATGCTCCGCGTTCTCTAGGTAAAGAATGCGCTCTCAAAGAGGAAGTAGTCGGATGGGGTCTAGGCCCTCGCGAAAGGTTGGTCATTTGGTTATCCTGTTCATGATGGTGTTCCCGCGTTCGCAATGTGGTGTTTCTAGGCGAGGCTGAATTGTGCTTGGCGAACGCGAGGCTTGGTCCGCGTTCGTGAAGAGTACTGCTGAGAAGAGTATATATGTTGCCATTTTCGGAATTTTACCTAGTCTTCAATATTTTGAGCCCTAGACTTCGAAAAGGGGAAATTTTGAAAAGTAATTTCACTACTATATTCGAAGTAACGAGTTTTCACTTGGATTTGGTTTTATATATTGATTTCCCATGAATTTATACACCTAAAATTTGGAATTTTGGAAAATGTTTTGGGGGATTTGTCCACACTTTAAGAGAGTGTATTTTGGAAATTTGAGTACCGATCTAGACTTGGTTTTGGAAATTAATTATATATTTGGACTCAACAGGCGTGCCCCGAGTTAACTTTTGTTGACTTTTGGGAATTTCTTCAAATATCGAAGCTTTATGGAATGGGATTGCTTCCTATAGCATTGTTGACTTCCTTGGATGATGTTTGGCTTAAATTTGCATGATTGTAGGGTTAGAGCGAGGTTTTGATGCGATTTGAGATTGAAGACTAGCTCGGATGAGGTAATATCTTGCATATGCTTAGATTGAGGGTATTTTTCCGTTAGCTATGATACTTAATACATGTTGGGGTGACGTATATACTAGGTGACAAGTGTATATACGTGCACTGTGGTTATTCATAATCCAGTTAGATCTTAGGCTAGTATAGGCCTTGTTTTGCTATCATACTTCTTTGAGACCATGTTTCCTCTACTTGTATAACCATGTGAGTTATTATTTATGTTAGAGATCATGTCTAAGTTATCTATTTATCTGTTTGAGACATGATAGGGCTATTTTGCTATGTTGAGCTATTTTCCTTAGTCATAGTCATATTTTTCAGTCATGATATTATATCTGAATATTATATCTCTGTCTCTATGCACTCTTGATATTTTATCTCACGTGTTGTTAGTGTCCTTATTTGTATGACATGGGTTTGAGCTGAGTTGTGTCAAGTTGATATATTTCGTGCGGTATTTTAGTTATGCTACTATGAGATGTTGGCATATTGAGACTTGAGGAGAATGATGATTAATTTTGGGCTATAGAGCCATATTGAGCGGATTGATGACTGATTTTGGGTCATAGAATCATGTTGATATTGATTGTGTGGTGATGCTTTCTTCAAGGCCCCATATTGGGTTGAGTTATATTGATCATTGATTTTTTATCCGATTAGCGCTTGGGCTAGGGTCTGCCCCTACGGAGTTAGGTGATAACCCATGTTACTTTGATCCATATGAGTGCAGGCACACGATATGTGCTTAGTGATGGAATTATGCCAGGCGCCGTACTTGTGTGTTTATGTGTGATAATTCAGGGGTATTATGTCATGCACCGTGAAAGTGTTGAGAGTTTAATTCAGGGGCATTGTGACTGGCATCGTGATAGTGCTGAGAATATGATTGATAGGTACGTGTGCCAGGCACTATGAATGTGCTGAGATTGTGTATAATTGATGATTTAACTGTGAAATTATTAATTTGTCATGTATATTTCACATGCAGATATATAGTTGTATTTTGCTCATGCTAATTGGTATTTAATGTCTCTACTTGCTGCTTAGAACTTAAAATTACAGTTTACCTTGATAAATTTTTGTCTAACTAATTTTTGTGGAAAGGTTGATGCCTTGACTGATACAACCTGAAAAACATGCCTATTTCTCCTCTAATTGTGTTAGAGCTGAATCTGTTATTATTTGAGCCACTTTTTCCTATATGCTATCATACTGTTGTTATTGTTGTTGTTGGCTGTTGAAAGTGAGCATCGTACTTTGCCAACCTAGCCACAACTTTTTTTAAGGTTAGTCTTGCTACTTATTGAGTACATGCGGTTAGTTATTGTCGCGTCCCGTTTTCTCGCGAAAGAGGGTTTCGACATGTGACAACTCTTTTAAATGGGTATTAAAAGAGAAGAGTTGCCACCTAACGGTTTTGAGGTGTGTTAGGGCACCTATTGACAAATAACTCTATTTTAAATAGTTTGTATCACTAAAGATCGGGCAAGGGCTCAAATTACCTTGAAAAGAAGGTGTTAGGCACTCGAGTTCCACAACTATGGGTCCCGGCCGAAGTTTACAATATGCAGATTATAAATTATAACTGTCCTATGTGATCATATAAGCGAGGAAGACAAAGAATTTAAAAGTTCTATTGTGAACAAGTGTAAGGAAAATCGGACAACAGTTCAACTATATAGATAATTAGTACAAGTCTTTGGAGGTTGCAAGGTACAACTTAATTAGTCTATATTTGATAAACAATAAACATATAAAAGAAGGGGGCCTAAGTTCTTTTGCCTAAAAGATCACCACGTGCTCATATTATTCAATGGGCACAGACTGTCATCTCCTACTACCTGATTACTATGTTAAAGTTGTTTACCTAAAGGAGCTCTAATTCAATTCTAGGTAGTATCCTATGCGTGCACTACCCGTCCTGTGTCTATGGTCCAGAGGCATTGGACCTACTATTAGGTGGTTCTAGACTATACTTAGGATGCTAAAAAATGATGAAATTAGCGCACATTCAAAACATATAGGACTTCACATAAAGTCAATAAAAGGCTCAAGTTAACCTCCACACATAAACAGCAAATGCACGCGGCAGATTAGGCAGTAGACAGTTTTTAGAATTAAGACGCATTAGAGTCGTTAAGTCCTATAGACATGGTTTATATGTGATTCTGATTTCCAGTATCGTACAAGTAGTACTACAACTTTAGAGTAGCGCATAGGCAGATTAAAGGCATTGCAGGTCCTATAGGCATGATCTCTGATTGTTTGCATGATGCGATGGTACACTGCTGAAAGCTCAGCATAAACAACGCTGATTTTTATAAACATAATGTCTAAGATGAATAACAGTATCCAATGGCAGGATTTCTAATAGTTGACAATTGAAATTGATTTAATAAATCGTTATCCCTATAGGCATATCATCTAAGTGTGGCAATACAATGAAGCAACAGAAGTAATTGATTAGTTTATTAAGATCCTATAGTCATAATATATAGATGAGCAGTGTACTACAAGCTATAGGAGCGATTGACCGATTGATTAGTTGGAGTCATATAGGCATGGTATCTAGATTAACAAAGCATATGTTAATTCATCCTATAGGCATGCTGTCTAAGTGTGCACAGTAGTAAACATAGAAACAAGTTTGGTGAATACTTGGACTTACACGCTTGAATGGTGTACAAGTGAAGTGTGCATGATCCATATATGCATGATTTCTATGAGTGTGTAGAATAGGATCACGTCAAACGAATATAAAAAAGGCAGTTAAATCCTATAGGCAAGTTTTCTACCCGTTCATGTGAGAATCAGAATACCCCAACCCATTTTCACTAATCTCCCCATCGTTTGTTTACAAATTATTAAATAACCAAAGATAAAATAAGAAACAGACTCAAAGGTTGCAGAATCGAGATGATTACATTACCAACAAATAGATCAAACTCAAGAAGAGCTAACCCAGCACTGTCTGGGCCTTCAATAGGAGAGTGCACATTTACCCAACCCAAAACCACACATGGACTCATATCTAACCCAATAGTTACAATATTTACCAATTTACCAAATAAATTAATGGACCACACATGGAAATCAATCAAACAGTTCTAAAGCAACACCTTATAGAGACAAGGTTGTACGACATTTAGCAAGATTCGTAAATGCATTGGCATTTTAGAAGTATGAGTGATAGTATTGATTAAACAAAGAACATGGAACTAGAAGAGTCAATAGACTCAATTTTCAATATGGTAAATGCAACATAAGTTAAATCATTAAGCAGGTGAACATAGTCATAACACTAGAAGAGTTAAGGAGACATGCCACTTTGGATTAATAGGGTAAACATATATTAAACACATATGAGGTGAACATGTTAGGCTTTCCAAAATGAATTAGAGCATTATCCATAAAAGGACTTCAAACACTTAGGGGTCTAAGTCATAAGGGGTCAGACAGGGTCATAGTCAGGAGATGACGGCCCTCCAGAACCGTGATGTAAACTACGTACCCTGGTCAGAAATGATAGATACTGGTACGCCATAAAGCCTGATGATCTCGCGGATATACACTCGAGCCAGCTACTCGGAAGAATAGGTAGGCATCACAAGAATGAAATGAGCTGACTTGGTCAGCCGGTCCACAATCACCCAAACTGCATCAAACTTCCGTTGAGTCCGTGGAAGCCCAACAATGATTGTGTCCTTAAGGACAAGAAGATGGGGGTCATCATACTGGCGCTCCCTGATATGATCATAAAAAGAAGATAGAGAAACCACACAAGCCAATACTCGACTCGGCTCAGAAATATCCAATCTAACAAACCGGTTGGCTAAGGCCCGAACATCCAATGCCAATGGCCTCTCTGCTGCTAGAAGATATGCTAAGCTCCCCAAACTCTCCGCCCAGTGACTCAAGGCATCGGCCACCACATTGGCCTTCCCTGGATGGTACAAAATGGTGATATAATAGTCCTTAAGAAGCTCCAACCACCTCCGTTGATGCAAGTTAAGATCCTTCTATTTGAACAGATGATGTAAACTCCGATGATCAGTGTAAATTTCACAATGGACATCATACAAGTAGTGCCACCAGATCTTCAAGGCATGAACAATAGTTGTTAACTCAAGGTCATGGACAAGATAATTCTTCTCATGGGGCTTCAACTGGCGTGAAGCATAAGCAATCACTCTATCCTCCTGCATCAGAACACACCCAATACCGATCCACGAGGCATCACAATACACTATGTAAGAACCAGAAGTTGATGGTAAAACAAGAACTAGAGTCATGGTCAAAGCAGTCTTGAGCTTCTGAAAGCTCTCCTCGCACTCCTCCGACCAGCTAAGAAACCCTCCACAAAACGACGGTAATACCCTGCCAACCCAAGAAAGCTCTGAATCTCCGTGGTTGAATACGGTCTGGGCCAACTCTGCACCGCCCCTCTCTTCTTCGGATCTACCTGAATACCATCACTGGGCACCGCGTGCCCTAAGAATGCCATTGAACTGAGGCAAAACTCACACTTGGAGAACTTTGTGTAAGGATTTTCCTCCCTCAATCGCTGTAACACAATCCTCAGATGTTGGGCATGCTTCTCCCTGCTACGAGAGTACACCAGGATGTCATCAATGAATACAATAATGAATGAGTCAAGATAAGGCTGAAACACATTGTTCATCAACTGCATGAACGTTGCTGGGGCATTGCTCAGCCCAAAAGACATCACAAGGAACTCATATTGGCCATATCGTGTCCTGAAAGTTGTCTTAAGAATATATGTGTCCCGAATCTTAAGTTGGTGATACCCTAACCTCTAATCAATCTTGGAGAACACCATTGCTCCCTGAAGCTGGTCAAACAAACCATCAATACGCGGCAAGGGGTACTTGTTCTTAATTGTAACCTTGTTCAACTGCCTATAATCAATGCACATTCTCATAGTGCCATCCTTCTTCTTCACAAATAGAACTGGTGCATCCCAAGATGGCACGCTAGGCCGAATAAACCCCTTATCAAGGAGTTCCTGAAGCTGCTCCTTCAACTCCTTCAACTCAGCCGGTGCCATACGGTATGGTGTAATAGAAATGGGCTGAGTGTCAGGCACCAAATCAATATCCCTGTCGGGCGGCATGCCCAGCAGGTCTACAGGAAACATATCTGCGAACTCTCGCACCACCGGAACAGAATCAATAGCAGGGGCCTCTACACTAACATCCCTCACAAAGGCCGGATAAGATAGACAACCCTTCTCAACCATCCGTTGAGCTTTCAAGTATGAAATCACTCTACTGGGAAAATAGTCTATAGAGCCGATCCACTCAACCCTCGGCAACCCCGACATCGCCAACGTCACTGTCTTAGCGTGAGAATCTAGAATAGCATGACTCATAGCAACTCCCCGGTGCTGGTGCAGGTGCTGGTGTTGGGGACTGAAGGGAGCCCCGAGCACCGGGATAACTAGTAGAAGGACCTGACATAGACGAGTCCTGACCCGATGGAGTATGGGACGAACTCTGAGCTGGTAGAGCATTAAGAGATGAATGGATCTGCTGATGACTGTGCAAACCATGGCTAGATGATGCACCACGGTGGACTGGGCGAGTCATCTGAGCATGTTTGAAAGGACGACCCATACCGTGGTGGAAGTGCCCCGCAGAAGGAACATCGCTAAGTCCACCCTGCCCACGAGGCCTTTTGGCCTCCACTCCCGACCCGCTCCTGGCTGCGAAACATCTCAATCTGACGAGCAATATCAACAACCTCATCAAAAGTAGCACCAGACACACTCTCTCTAGTCATAAGCAATCGCAGCTGAAAAGTGAAGCCATCTATGAACCTCCTGATCCTCTCCCTGTCTTTGGGAACCAACTAGATAGCATGATGGGGAAATTCTAAAAATCTCATCTCATACTGCATCACAGACATATCCCTCTAACGAAGTTGCTCAAACTGCCTACGAAACTCCTCTCTACGGGACTGAGGCACGAACTTCTCCAGAAAGAGAACGGAGAACTGCTGCCAGGTAAGGGGTGTTGCGCCGACCGGCCTACGCCTCTCTTAAGCCTCCCACCAACTGAATGTAGCCCCTAAGAATTGAAAGGTAGTGAACAAGACCCCACTGGTCTCCAGAATACCTGTCGTGTGGAGTATCCTCTAACACCTATCCAAGAAACCTTGTGCATCATCTCCCTCTGTACCACTGAAAGATGGAGGCTAGAGCCTCCCACACCTCTCCAATCTACGCTGCTCATCCTCGAGCATAGCAGGAACAACATAATCCTAATCAGCGGTAACTGGCAGGGCTGGTGGTGCCCCCGGTGTCTGGAATCCCTGTACCACCTGCTCTGGTGTGCGGGCGGTGGGAGTCTGAGCACCTCCCTCGGCCTGAGAAGTGGTTCCTTTGGCCGGAACAGAGACCGCCTAAGCAAGATTGGTACACGCAGTTAGAATCTGAGCTAAGGCCTCGTGAAGCCCTGGAATCACAATAGGCCGAGGTGGTGCCTGAGTCAGTCCCACTGACTCATTCACAACTGGAGCCTGCTCTTGAACTGGGGTAACTGGTGGATCTATAGGTGCTGCCCTAGCTGCGGTACGAGCTACACCTCTGCCCCTACCGCGGCCTCTACTGCGACCTCGACCTCTCGCGGCCCTGACTGGTGGTACTGGTGGCTGTCCATCCTGCCCCGTAGTACGAGTCATCACCATTTATGAGAGAATGAAACAACAAATGTTTAGTCACCAGAATTAACAGATTCGCACAACAAGAATTCAATAATGTAAAATTTCCTAAGGGTTCGGCAGCCTCCCGAAGACAAGTATAGACGTCTTTGTACTGATCCACAAGACTCTACTAAACTTGCTCAAGACTCGTGAGACCTATATAACCTAGGCTCTGATACCAACTTGTCACGACCCAAAACCTAACCCGTCGTGATGACGCCTATCGTGATACAAAGCAATCCGACCTTTCGAAAGCACTTTCAAAATTTAACAGAATTGAATTAAGACATTTAAACTAACCGGAGGTTTGCATAAAAACAGGGGTAAAACCCAGAAACATAAGGAAAAATATCCCGATATCGGGGTGTCACTGAGTCATGAGTATCTAGATATCCACTGTCTAAGTATAAATACAGAAAACAAAGAAAACATAGAAGGAGAGACAAGGTCTGCAGATGCCGGCAGCTACCTCGTAGTCTCCGGTACTCGATCGCGCACAAACTCAACGACCTCGTGATCGAACACACATGGATCTGCACATGAAGTGTAGGGTGTAGCATGAGTGCAACCAACTCAGCAAGTAACAGAAATAAATAAGGAACTGAGAAAGTAGTGACGAGCTATACAAATACAGCTCATTTTCAATAATTCCAGCAAAGAATAGACATTATTTCAAATCCGGCAGTTCAAATCAAATAAGTTTTTATACAGTTAAAGTGCAGGTAAATTCGGATATAGAATCTTTCAGAAATACCACGTCAATGACAGATAGCAACTAAGTGCATCAACAAATGAAAAAGCCAGTACAGCCTCTCAGGGAAACAGTCACTCAACTCGTCGCAATAGCTCAATCGCTCGGCTCTCAGCCATCAGTACTCACACTAAATAGGTACCTGCGCTCACTGAGGCTGTGCAGACTACAGAAGGGCTCCTTCAGTCCAAGCGCTATATCGCTACGGCGTGCAGCCCGATCCCATAACATATAAATAGACATAAGGCTCATTGCGGCGTGCAACCCGATCCATATATAAAAGACTCGTAGCGACGTGCAACTCGATCCATATGCATAAAACCCCCAGGCTCGTTGCGCCGTCAACCCGATCCATATATATACCTATAGCTCAAAGCTCGGCACTCAGGCCCTAACTCAGTCATCAACCTCTCCAGTCTCTTGGGCTCTCAGAAATCATAAAGATCAGCCCAAACAAAATAACATACTATATCAACAACAACAACAACAACAACAACCCAGTATAATCCCACTAGTGGGGTCTGGGGAGGGTAGTGTGTACGCAGACCTTACCCCTACCCTGGGGTAGAGAGGCTGTTTCCAAATGACCCTCGGCATCCTTCCCTCCAAGAACTCCCCACCTTGCTCTTGGGGTGACTCGAACTCACAACCTCTTGGTTGGAAGTGGAGGGTGCTTACCATCAGAGATATGATGCGCAAGTAAAACCATGACTGAGTACAAGACAACAATTAGCAAATAATTCAATAAGTACGCGACCTATGCGGGTCACAACAGTACTATCACAGAGCCTAAGCATGATTTCTCGCATGATTTGCAGTCAAATTTCTTGAACATAGAGAGAACATGTAATTAACAATAGTTTATTCGACTTTACAGTCTCACGGGACGGACCAAGTCACAATACCCCCACGGTGCACGCCCACACGCCCGCCACCTAGCATGTGTGTCACCTCCAAAATAGTCACATCATACCAAAATCCAGGGTTTCATACCCTCAGGACCATATTTAAAACTTTTACTTACCTCAAAGCAAAATCCTACTCTGCAATGCCCTTGGCCCTCGAATCAATCTCCAAACGACCCGAATCTAGCCACAAATAATACGATAAATTAATATAATCTAAAAGAATCAATTTCACAAGAAATACACTAAATTATAAGCCTACATCCGAAGTAGGCTCAAACCGGCCCCCGAGCCCACGTCTCGAAATCTAACAAAAGTCACAAAATATGAATACACATCCACTCACGAGTCCAACCATACAAGAATTACTCGAATCTAACCTCAAATCACCTTCCAAAACTCGAAATTTCAGCCTATGAAGTTTCTACCATTTTCCCCCAAATTTACAACTCAAATCCCTAATTAGATAATGAAAATAGCAATAGATTCATGAAATATAGTCCAATCCGAGTTAGAATCACTTACCCCAACAATCTTCTTGAAGAAACCTCGAACAATCGCCTCACACTCAAACTCCCAAAATCGAAATGGGAATCAAACCCTCGAAATCCTATTTTCTGCCCAGTTCTTCCGCATCTGCGGACCCACTGCCGCACTTACGGAATTTCCCTCACAGGTGTGGAAATGACTTACGGTATTGGGTTTGAATCTATGAGCAAATGGTCACACCTGCGTGTGCGCATCTGCGGACAAAAGTCTGCTTCTGCGATATTTCCCTCCAGCTCACTCTCTGCATCTGCGGAGCTTCAAGCGCATCTGCGGGCTCGCAGATACAGAAATTCCCTGGCACCTGTGACCCCTGGCCATCTTCTCAACTCCCGCTTCTGTGATCCTTTATCTGCACATGCGCGACCGCAGGTGCGAAACCACAGATATTAGAAGGCTTCAGCCATTTGCCTAAGTCCAAATTCAAATCGTTAAGCATCTGAAACACACCCGAGGCCCCTGGGACCTCAACTAAATATACCAAGAAGTCCTAAAATACCATACAAACTTAGTCGAGCCCTAAAAACGCGTCAAACAATGCTAAAAACACGAATTGCCCTCTGATTCAAACTTAATGAACTTGAAACTTCAAATTTCTTCAACCGACGCTGAATCATACCAAATCACGTCCAATTGACCTCAAATTTTGCACACAAGTCATATTTAACATTATGGACCTACTCCAACTTCCGGAATCAAATTTCGACCCCGATATCAAAAAGCCAGTCCTCCGGTCAAACTGCCCAAAAATTCTACTTTCGTCATTTCAAGCCTAAATTAGCTACATACCTCAAATTCAAAATCCGGATAAGCTCCTAAGTACTAAATCACCCAACAGAGCTAACAAAACCGACGAAACTCCATTGCGGAGTGGTCTTCACACAATTCCAACTACGGTAAAAATTCCGAGACTTAAGCTTCCGCTTTAGGGACTAAGTATCCGAAAACACTCCGAAACCAAAAACAAGACCTCCCGGCAAGTCACAAAAGCAGAAACAGATACGGGGAAAACAATAAATAGGGGATCGGGGCTAATACACTCAAAACGACTCGTGGGTCATTACATCCTCCCCCTCTTAAAATAATCGTTCGTCCTCGAACGAGTATAGAGACATACCTGAAATGGTGAAAATATGACGATAACGGTTGCGCATATTATTCTCAGTCTCCCAAGTCGCCTCCTCGACCGGCTGACCCTTCTACTGAACCTTCACAGAAGCAATATTCCTCGACCTCAACTTCCGAACCTGCCTATCCAAGATCGCCACTGGCTCCTGAACATAACATAACTCCTTCTCCAACTAGATTGAGCTGAAATCCAATACGTGAGACGAATCGCCGTAATACTTCCAGAGCATAGAAACATGAAATACTAGATAAACCGCTACTATACTGGGAGGCAAGGCAAGCTCATAAGCAACCTCCCAAACACGTCGCAATACCTCAAATGGACCGATAAAACCTCGGGCTCGGCTTGCCCTCCTTTTCGAACCTCATAACACCCTTCATGGGTGACACCCGGAGCAAGACCCTCTCTCCAACCATGAATGCAATATCGCGAACCTTCCAGTCCGTATAACTCTTATGTCTGGACCGGGCTGTGTGTAGTCTATCCTGAATCACCTTAACCTTTTCCAAAGCATCCTGAACCAAGTCTGTAGCTAATAGTCTAGCCTCGCCCAGCTCGAACTAATCCACTTAAGACCTACACCGCCAACCATATAGAGCCTCATATGATGCCATCTGGATGCTCGACTAATAACTGTTGTTGTAGGCAAACTTTGCCAGTGGCAAGGACTAATCCCACGAACCCCCAAACTCCATCACACACGCACGGAGCATATCCTCTAATATCTGAATAGTGCGCTCAGACTGTCCGTCTGTCTGAGGGTGAAATATTGTGCTCAACTCCATTCGAGTACCCAACTCATGCTGTATTGCCCTCCAGAACTGTGATGTAAACTACGTGCCCCAGTCAGAAATGATAGATACCGGTATGCCATGAAGCCTGACGATCTCGTGGATATACACTCGAGCTAGCTGCTCGGAAGAATAGGTAGTCATAAGAATGCAATGAGCTGACTTGGTTAGCCCAAACTGTGTCAAACTTCCGTTGAGTCCGTGGAAGTCCAACAACGAAATCTATAGTGATCCGCTCCCATTTCCACTCTGGAATATCTAACTTCTGAAGCAACCCACCTGCTCGCTGATGCTCATACTTCACCTGTTGGCAATTTAGGCACCGAACTACATACTCCACTATGTCCTTCTTCATTCTCGTCCACCAGTAATGTTGTCTCAAGTCCTAATACATCTTCGCGGTACTCGGATGTATAGAAGACCGCAAACTGTGAGCCTCCTGGAGAGTCAACTCATGCAAACCATCTACATTGGGCACACATAGCCTGCCCTGCATCCTCAATTAACCATCATCCCCAATAGTGACCTCCTTAGCATCACCGTGCTAGACCATGTCCTTAAGGACAAGTAGATGGGGTTCATCATACTTATGCTCCCTGATACGATCATAAAGAGAAGACCGAGAAACCACACAAGTCAATACTTGACTCGGCTCAGAAACATCCAATCTAACAAACTAGTTGGCTGAGGCCTGAACATCCAATGCCAATGGCCTCTCTGCTGGTGGAAGATATGCTAAGCTCCCCAAACTCTCCGCCCGGCGACTCAAGGCATCGGCCACCACATTGGCCTTTCCAGGATGGTACAAAATGGTGATATCATAGTCCTTAAGAAGCTCCAACCACCTCCGCTTATGCAAGTTAAGATCCTTCTGTTTGAACAGATGTTGTAATCTCCGATGATAAGTGTAAATCTCACAATGAACATCGTACAAGTAATACCGCCAGCTTCAAGGCATGAACAATAGTTGCTAACTCAAGGTCGTGAACATGATAGTTCTTCTCATGGGACTTCAACTGGCGCAAATTCAACCCTCCTACATCAGAGCACACCAAATACCAATCTGCGAGGCATCACAATACACTCTATAAGAACTAGAAGCTGAAAGTTGAACTAGAACTGGAGTCGTGGTCAAAGCAGTATTGAGCTTCTGAAATCTCTCCTCGCATTCCTTCGACCACCTGAAAAGAGCACCCTTCTCGGTCAATTTAGTCAAGGGCGATGCAATAGATGAGAAACCCTCCACAAAACGACGGTAATAGCCCGCCAACCCAAGAAAGCTCTGAATCTCCGTGGCTGAGGACGGTCTGGGCCAACTCTGCACAGCCTCTATCTTCTTCGGATCTACCTGAATACCCTCACTAGACACCACGCGCCCCAAGAATGCCACTGAACATAGCCAAAAATCACACTTGGGGAACTTTGCATAAAGTTTCTCCTCCCTCAATCATTGTAACATAATCCTCAGACGTTGGGCATACTCCTCCCGGCTACGAGAGTACACCAGGATGTCATCAATATATACAATAATGAACGAGTCAAGATAAGGCTGAAACATACTGTTCATCAAATGCATGAACGTTGTTGGGGCATTGGTCAGCCCAAAAGACATCACAAGGAACTCATAATGGCCATATCGGGTCCTGAAAACTGTCTTAAGAATATCTGAGTCCCGAATCCTTAGCTGGTGATACCCTGACCTCAAATCAATCTTGGAGAATACCATTGCTCCCTGAAGTTGGTCAAACAAATCATCAATACGCGGAAAAGGGTACTTGTTCTTGATTGTAACCTTGTTCAACTGCCTGTAATCAATGCACATTCTCATAGTGCCATTCTTCTTCTTTACAAATAGAACTGGTGCACCCCAAGGTGACACCCTAGGCCGAATAAACCCCTTATCAAGGAGTTCCTGAAGTTGCTCCTTCAACTCCTTCAACTCAGCCGGTGCCATACGGTACAGTGGAATAGAAATGGGCTGAGTTCCCGACACCAAATCAATACCAAAATTAATATCTATGTCGGGCGGCATGCCCGGCAGGTCAGTAGGAAACACATCCGGGAACTCTCGCACTACCGGAACAGAATCAATAGTAGGGGGCTCTACACTAACATCCCTCACAAAGGCCAGATAAGATAGACAACCCTTCTCAACCATCCGCTGAGCTTTCAAATATGAAATCACTCTACTTGGAACATTGTCTATAGATCGCTCCACTCAACCCTCGACAACCCCGGCATCGCCAAAGTCACGATCTTAGCGTGACAATCTAGAACAACATGACATGGAGACAACCAATCCATACCCAAAATCACGTCAAAATCAACCATACCAAGCAACAAAAGATCCACTCTAGTCGCCAGACTCCCAATAGTCACCACACATGACCGATATACACGGTCCACAATTATAGTATTGCCAACTGGAGTGGATACTTGAACATATGCAACTAGAGACTCACGGGGCATAACCAGATAATGAGCGAAATACGAGGACATATGAATAAGTGGATCCAGGATCAAATAATACAGAGGCATCTCTATGTCAAACTGAGATAATACATGTAATCACAACATCCGAAGCAATGGCATCTGGTCTGGCAGGAAGGGCATAGAAACGGGCTTGGCTGCCCCCTCTCGGGCAGCCCCTAACTGACTGGGCTCCACCCCAAGCTGGTTGAGCGAGTGGTGAAGAAACAGGTATTGATGTCATAGACTAGCTCCTCTGATGATCCGGACCTTCCAAAAGGCGGAGACAATATCTCCTGATGCGGCCAAACTCTCCACACTTATAGCAACTCCCCGGTGTTGGTGCTGGGGACTGAAGGGAGCCCCGGGTACCGGGATAACTGGTAGAAAGACCTGGCATAGATGAACCCAGACCCGATGGAGCACGGGACGAACTCTGAGCTGGGAGAGCACTGAGAGATGAATGGCTTTGTTGATGAATGTGTGAACCATAGCCAGATGATGCACCACGGTGGACTGGGCGAGTCATCTGAGCATGTTTGAAAGGACGACTCCTACTGTGGTGGAACTGCGCCCAGAAGGAACACTGCTAAATCCACCCTGCCCATGAGGCCTCTTGGCCTCCCGCTCCTGGTTGCGAACCATCTCAATATGAAGAGAAATATCGACAACCTCATCAAAAGTAGCACCAGACACTCTCTCTCTAGTCATAAGAAATCGCAGCTGAAAAGTGAGGCCATCTATGAACCTTCTGGTCCTCTCCCTGTCTGTGGGAACCAACAAGATAGCATGACGGGCCAACTCTGAAAATTTCATCTCATACTACGTCACGGACATATCGCTCTGACGAAGCTGCTCAAACTGCCTGCGAAGCTCCTCTCTGCGGGATTGAGGCATGAACTTCTCCAGAAAGAGAACGGAGAACTATTGACAGGTAAGGGGTGCTGCGCCGACCGGCCTACGCCTCTCGTAAGCCTCCGACAAACTGAATGTAGCCCTTGAAAGATGAAAGGTAGTGAAAGAGACCCCAGTGGTCTCCAGAATACCTACCGTACAGAGTATCCTCTGACACCTGTCCAAGAAACCTTGTGCATCCTCTCCCTCTGCACCACTGAAAGATGGAGGTTGGAGCCTCTCAAACCTCTCCAATCTACATTGCTCATCCTCAGGCATAGCAGGAACAACATAATCTTGAGCAGCAGCAACCGACTGGGTTGGTGGTGCCCCCGGTGTCTGGAATCCCAGTACCACCTACTCTGGTCTAGGGGTGGCGGGAGTCTGGGCGCCTCCCCCGGCCTGAGAAGTGGCTGTTGCGGCCAGAACAAAGACCGCCTGGAATCACAATAGACCCAGGTGGTGACTGAGCTGGTCCCGCCGGCTCATCCACAACTAGAGTCTTCTCCTAAATTGGGGCAACTGGTGGATATCCAGGTGCTGCCCTAGTTGCGGTGTGAGCTACACCTCTGCCCCTACCGCGGCCTCTACCGCGATCTCAACCTCTCGCGGCCTTGGCTGGTGGTTGTACATCCTGTCCCGTAGTACGAGTCCTCACCATCTCTGAGAGAATAAATCAACAGATGTTTAGTCACCAGAATCAACAGATTCGCACAACAAGAATTCAAGAATTTAAAATTTCCTAAGGGTTCGGCAGCCTCCCAAAGATAAGTACAGACGTCTCCGTACTGATCCGCAAGACTCTACTAAACCTGCTCATGACTCGTGAGACCTATGTATCCTAGGCTTTGATACCAACTTGTCACGACCCAAAACCTAACCCAGCGTGATAGTGCCTATCGTGATACAAGGCAAGCCGACCTTTCGAAAAAAACTTTCAAAATTTTACAGAATAAATTAAGACATTTAAAATAACCAGAGTTTTGTATAAAATCGGGGGTAAAACCCAAAAACATAAGTGCAAAAAAATAGCCCGACATCGGGGTATCACTAAGTCATGAGCATCTAGATATCCAGTCTAATAAAAATAGTGTTTAAGTATCAATACAGAAAAGAACGAAAACATAGAAGGAGAGACAAGGTCTGCGGACGCCGGCAGCTACCTCGTAGTCTCCGGTACTCGATCGCGTACGAACTCAACGACCTCCATGATCGAACATATCTGGGTCTACACATGAAGTGCAGGGTGTAACATGAGTACAACTAGCTCAGCATGTTACATAAATAAATAAGGAACTGAGAAGGTAGTGACGAGCTATACAAATACATTTCATTTTCAATAATTCCATCAAAGAATAGACATGCTTTCAAATCCGACAGTTCAAATCAAATCAATTTTTATACAGTTAAAGTGCAGGTAAATCCGGATATAGAATCTTTCATAAATTTCACGATAATGACAAATAGCAACTAAGTGAATCAACAAATGAAAAAGCCAGTACAGTCTCTCAGGGCAACAGTCACTCAACTCATCACAATCAGTACTCACACTCAATAGGTACCTGCGCTCACTGGGGGTGTGCACACTCCAGAGAGGCTCCTTCATCCCAAGCGCTATATCGTTGCGGCATGCAGCCCGACCCCATAATATATAAATAGCCATAAGGCTCGCTGTGGCGTGCAACTTGATCCATATATATATATAGCCCTAAGGCTCGTTGCGGCGTGCAACCCGATCCATATACATACAGCTCCCATGATCGTTGCGGCGTGCAACCCGATCTATATATATACCTATAGCTCACAACTCGGCACTCAGGCCCTAACTCAGTCACCAACCTCTCTAGTCTCTCGGGCTCTTAGAAATCATAAAGATCAGCTCAAACAAAATAACATACGATATCAACAAGAATCAACAAAAGACTGAGATATGATGCGCAAGTAAAACCATGACTGAGTACAAGACAACAATTAGCAAATAATTCAACAAATACGCGACCTATGCGAGTCCCAACAGTACTATCACATAGCCTAACCATGATTTCTAACATGATTTGCAGTCAAATTCCTAGAACACAAAGAGAACAGGTAATTAACAATAGTCTATTCGACTTTACAGTCTCACGGGACGGACCAAGTCACAATCCCCCACGGTGCACGCCCACACGCCCATCACCTAGCATGTGCGTCACTTCCAAAATATTCACATCATACCAAAATCCGGGGTTTCATACCCTCAGGACAAGATTTAAAACTGTTACTTACCTCAAATCGCGCAAAATCCTACTCCGCAATGCCCTTGCCCCTCGAATCAATCTCCAAATGCCCCGAATCTAGCCACAAGCAGTACGATATAATTAATATAAGCTAAAAGAATTAATTCCACAAAAAAACACACAAAATTATAAGCCAGCATCCGAAATAGCCTAAAACTGGCCTCGGGGACCACATCTCAAAATCCGACAAAAGTCACAAAAATATGAACAAACATCCACTCACGAGTCCAACCATACAAGAATTACTCGAATCCAAATGTACAACGCAAATCCCAAATTTGATGATGAAAATAGCAATAGATTCATGAAATATAGTCCAATCCAAGTTAGAATCACTTACCCCATCAATCTTCTTGAAGAAACCTCAAAATATCGCCTCACACCGAGATCTCAAAGTCCCAAAATCGAAATGGGAATCAAACCCTCGAAATCTCATTTTCTGCCCAGTTCTTCCGCATCTGCGGACCCACTGTCGCACCTGCGATGCCGCACCTGCGGAATTTCACTCGCAGGTGCGGAAATGACTTAAGGGACTAGGTCCGCATCTGGGAGCAAATGGTCGCACATGTGTGTGCGCGCTTCTGCGGACAAAGGTCCGCTTCTGCGATCTTTCCCTTCAGCTCACTCTCTGCATCTGCGGAGCTTCAAGCGCATCTGCGGGCTCGCAGATGCGGAAATTCCCTCGCACCTGTGATCCCTGGCCATCTCCTCAACTCCCGCTTCTGATCTCCTTCATCCACACGTGCGAGTTCGCACTTGCGGTCTCCCCACCGCAGGTGTGAACCACGAGATATCATAAGGCTTCAGCCATTTGCCTAAGTACAAATTCCAACCGTTAAACATCTGAAACACACCCGAGGCCCCCGGGACCTCAACTAAATATACCAACAAGTCCTAAAATACCATATGAACTTAGTCGAGCCTTCAAAACACGTCAAACAACTCTAAAAACACGAATCACTCTCCGATTCAAACTTAATGAACTTGAAACTTCAAAATTCTACAACTGACGCCGAATAATACCAAACCACGTCCAATTGACCTCAAAGTTTGCACACAAGTCATATTCAACATTACGGACCTACTCCAACTTCCGGAATCGGATTCTGACCCCGATATCAAAAAGTCAACTTCCGGTCAAACTTCCCAAAAATTCGACTTTCGTCATTTCAAGCCTAAATTAGCTGCAGACCTCAAATTCACAGTCCGAACACGCTCCTACGTCCAAAATTACCCAACGGAGCTAACGGAACTGACCGAACTCCATTCCGGAGTCGTCTTCACACAATTCCGATTACGGTCAAAATCCTGAGACTTAAGCTTCCGTTTTAGAGACTAAGCGTCCCAAAATACTCCGAAACCAAAAACAAGACCTCCCGGCAAGTCACATAAGAAGAAACAGATACGGAAAAAACAGTAAATAGGGGATCAGGGCTAATATACTCAAAACGACCGCCCGGGTCGTTACACCACATAGACGAAAAATGGTTTTATATGACCAAAAGATCCGAGAATTATTATTTGCTACCGGATGAAGAAAATCCACCACGCACGTGTTAGAGCAAAAATTTTATAGGAAAAGTAATGTTTTTAGTTGCGGTAGCTCGCCCCCGTTTGATTCACAAGGAAAGAAACACTTCTCCGGAAAAATTAGTGTGTTACCGTTCGTCACACAAGAACGTGCTAGAAGAGCCAGTGCCAATAGAGTTGCAGGCACTTTAGAAACAAACCAATAACCTCAATAACCAAAGACATCATAAGGTCATATTTGATCGAAAAAATTATTCCCGCCCAAGAGAAGACTCAAATAATCCAATTTTTATTCAACAAGACAATGCAAGAACGCGTATTCGGCATGACGATGAAGAATTTTCCCGAGTATTGAAGCAGGATGGATTTGATATACGGTTGATGTATCAACCACCGAATTCTCTGGATCTTAATGTTTTAGACCTAGGGTTTTTTCGAGCTATCCGGTCCTTACAACATAAGGAGAACCCAAAACCCGTTGATGAGCTCGTTGCTGCGGTTAAGAAGTCGTATGATGATTTTCAACGTTGAAGTCCAATTATATATTTCTAACGTTGCAATCGTTCATGTTAGAAACCATGCGAGAGAAAGGTTCTAACAAGTACAAAATACCACACCTTAGTAAAGATATGTTAGCAGCGAGAGGCTAGCTTCCGATTCAATTGAAATGTCCTCCAGAATTGGTAGAAGAAGTTATGAATTATTTGGGTTAAGTTATATTCTTAGTTTCAGTAATGACCATTCGATTTGGTTAAGGTTGATGAAGTGATTTTAATTGCTTAATTTTCTTTTACCAAATGTACTCTAGTTTAATTAAAACTCAAGCTAATTTGATAGATTTTCATTGATGATTCAGATATAGGCATTCGTTATTGAGCTAAATCATTCTTATGAATAAACATACGATGATTCTTATGACAATCCTCTTATATCAAAATGTTTCTAAATAATCCAACCAACAACGACAGTAAATGACTTCAACCAACAAAAAAGTCATATGATTAGCTTAATAAAATCTGGGAAGATAAATTTTTAGCATAATTCTAACTAGATTTTGTAGTTCTTCTTCTTCAAAGGCTCCTTCTCCTCCTTCAGGGAATTTGTTTAAATCAAAATCAATGCCTGCAATATTAAAATCTAAATCTTGACCAGCCATTTCTGTTAACTCTTCTATTGAATCTTCAACAATATTCATGGGGAGTGATCAACTCTCTTGATTGAATTTTTAATTGCACTGTTCATCGAATCATCAAGCTTATCTATTTCTTTTCGAATGAGTCTTCAACTTTACTGTTCATAGAGTACTCATGAACTGTTTTTATTGAGTCTTCAAATTTAAAATTCATAAAGTCTTGATCATCCCTCTCGTATTGCCTCTCCATTTTTATTTTACAAAAATAATTAACATGAATTGTAGTAGACAAAATGATAATTAGGTTTTAAACTAACAAGTACTCCATAGTTGAAGAGTAAAGATGCACTATGGACTACTAGAGAAGTGAAAAGGTCAATATGTGGAAGAATTTAATTGCATTGGAAAATAATCACTCCTAACACGTACTCCAACACTATTTACTTCGAGGGCAATGTAAAGAAAAAAATTAATTCATTCTTGAAATATGAAAAAATTACATATTTTGGATCATAAAAAAAAGGACAAAAAATCACGTATTGTGGACCCGGGGAGTAATAATTATGAGTAATTTAACTAGCAATAAATGTAATAATCGACGAACTCTGTTTTCTTTTTAGTGCACGCTCATTGCAAATATTTTTTTTATTACTTGTTCTTAAGATCTTAGAAGACGTATAACCCAAAATTTATAAGTAAAAATGTAAATAAACCACTCTAATTTCTTTCGTACTTTTTAGCTTGTTGTCTCTCCTTCGTTTTTCGTAATCTTTATTATCCAATTTTGGACGTGTTTTACACCAGAGCATCATTGCAAACATATTGGTAATGAAAAAGTAACACTATAGCAATCATAAGTCATATAGCGACCGTTTCAGCTTCTTGTTCACTAATGTTTTTGAGTAAATAAAAATAGCAGTAGATTAACTAAGTAATAGCTATAGATAGCTTTTTAAATTGGAAGAATATTACTAGTAAGTAGTAACACAGAATTGAGAAAGAAGAAAAACACAATAAAAAGAGTATCAGCAAACAAAACTAAAGCAACTAGCTTCAAATTTAATTTTGGAGAATAAGAACATTGTAGAACTAAATTAAGTGAAACAGAATGATAAAGTAGGATATACTCCATGCATAGAGGAGCAGTAAAAGTTCGTGCTTTGACTCTTTTGTTTCAATGGTGCCAACCCATTGCACTTGCTAATTTCACTCTCCAATATTTGTGGTGGCAGAAGGTGGAAGAAGATGCTCTATCTGTCCTCCTTCCTCCAAGTCAGCTGTGTGCTTCACTGATTTACCCTTTCGGTAGATGGCATATATCACTAGCTGTGCCGTTCCCAGCAGACATCCTATCCCGTTTGGTACCTTAAAAGTATGTCGCATTATTAATAGATAGAAGAAGTAGATTCAGAATTTAAATTAAAATGGTTCGAAATTCTAATTCTTTAAAAATGTGGGTTCAAAACTTCCAATTTATATTACTCTTTCCAAATTTTATGCTAGAATTGTACCCACTTTAGACACTCTAAGTCCGCCTCTGAGTATTAATGCACTTTGAATTGGTTAAAGTATAGGGTCCATCAACGGGCCATAACTGTTTTTTTCTTTGACTTGATAGTTAGGGAAAGTACACAAATAGCCATTTTCAGGAATGCTATTTAACGATTAGATATTACTTATCTTGTCTTGAAATTTAAAACTAAAAATCCTAACTTCAGGATAATTTGATGACATTTTTGTCCGGATAACTTAAACTGAAAGCTGAAATTTAAGACGCATTGGCTAATTCTTAAATAGCATCCATTTAGAGTGGCTACCTAGTGTAATTTTTACTCGATAGTCATTCTTACTGTTGGAAATAGAGTCCATCCATAAGGGGTGCTCTTAGGACCCACCAAGGCAAAGCACAATAATTTTAGTAATTACTGTAACCCTAGTATTCCCTGTATAAGTACACTTACTATGTACAATAAAAGAAGACACTCTACAGTATTTTCCTACGCCTAGTCTTCTCCTAAAGTCAGACTAGGGTTTAGACTGTGGAATAGGGGGTTGCTCCAACACACTATGACAATCACCACCGACCAGTGATTCTAGTCGCGGTTCGTTTCAGATTTTCGCTTCCGCTTCACGAAGAACAAGTAAGTTCTCATTTTACGATTTACGCGCTATCTAATGTGTTTAGGGAGAGGTAAGTCAAGACCCAACCTTAGTTGAGATAATGGATCAAGAAGTATAAGGATCACTTCATTCGAGTGGGAGAAATTTAGCAGATGATGAATTAGTTTCTCATCAAAGACCTTTTTCATCATCAGATGCGAATGAAAGTAATCCTTCTACACTTGGTGGAAGTAACAAATGGACCTTGTTCCAAGTGAGAGGGAGATGGTCACGGATCTTGTTCCAAGTGAGAGCATGATGAATGTTCTTGATCCGAGTGGGAGCAATATTTGTCCAAATGGGAACAATGATGAATCACAAATAAGACATGGTTCTCGTAAAAAGATTCCTTGCCAGCGATTTGATGTTGAAGGCGGTGAACTATTTATGATGCTCCTACAAGAAGAAAACGTGCCTAAAATGTAAAAGAGGCTCTCTCATGCCCTTCTAAGGAGAAATAGACAAAAGCAATAGAAGATGAATTGGAGTCTAGGAGAGTCAACAAAGTTTGGAAACTAGTTGACCTCCCTGAAGGACGCAAAGAAATTGGGAGCAAATGGGTTCTCAAATTAAGCTCAAGTCTGATGGCACAGTTAAGAGATATAAGGCTCAACTTGTGGCGAAAGGGTATACACAGCAGAAAGGAATGGACTACGAAGAGACTTTCTCGCCGGCTGTACGATTTACCTATGTCCGCCTGGTTCTAGCTATTGTTGCAAGCTTGGATCTTGAATTACATCAGATGGATGTAAAGACTGCCTTTCTCAATGGAGAACTAGATGAAGAAATTTATATGGAATAACCTGAGTGTTTCATTAAAAAGGGCCACAAACAAAAGGTTTGTAGATTGAAGTATATTTATGGCCTCAAACAATCTTCAAGGCAGTGGTATATACATTTTAAGAATGTTGTTGTATCCAATGGTTTTACCATGATGGATGAAGACCATTGTGTTTATACCAAGAGATCAAGGAACAAGCTTGTGATTTTAACATTGTATGTAAATGACATACTTATAGCTGGAAATAATAAGGAGTTTATCACCAAAATAAAGTCATGGTTGTCATCTCAATTTGAGATGAAAGATATGGGTGAAGCTGCATATATTCTTGGAATTAAGATTTCAAGAGATCGTCCAAAGAAACTATTGTATCTCTCCCAATAGAATTACATTAGAAAAGTTCTTGGACGATTCAATATGTAAAATAGTAGCCCAGTTGAAACTCCTATCAGTAAAGGCGTATCTTGGGAAGTCAGATGTGTCCTAAGACTCCTGAAGAGACAGAAATAATGAGCTGAGTTCCTTATAGGAGCGCAGTAGGAAGTCTAATGTGTGCTATGGTATACACTAGACCTAATATATGTCAAGCAGTTGGCTTAGTAAGTAGATATCAACCGACCCAAGTATAGCACATTAGCAAGCAGTGAAGAGGATCATGAGATATCTGAAGGGAACTGCTGATTATGTGCTTTGTTATCAAGGCGGCAAGGATCTGAAATTAGTTGGATACAGTGATGTTGATCATGGAGGAGATCTAGACGAAAGGAATCCTACCTCAAGATATGTTTTCTTACTCAGTGATGGCGCCATATCATGGAGTAGTAAGAACTAAGAAACAATCATGTGTATATCTATGATGGAAGCCGAATAGTGGCTCTCGCATAGCAGCACAAGAAGTTGTTTGGTGGAAAAAGTTCTTGGAACACTTGTTGGATATTGATGAAAATACTGAATCAGTATTAGTATACTGCGACAGTGAGGCTGCAATATCCTCCACCAAGGACCATAAGTTTCATTGTAAAACCAAATATATAGATATCAAGTATAACTATGTGAGAGACATGGTTAGGCGCAAAGTAGTGAATGTGAAGTATGTGTCTATAAAAGATATGTTAGCAGACCCATTGACCAAGCCTTTGTCTACAGATGCATTTGTGAGACACACTAGGTCTCAAGGCTTGCGTAGACTTTGATATTCTTCATTTTGTTATTCATTTTTCCGTGTTCAAAAAATTGATGTTCTTTGATTATCAATAAAGTTGATTTACATACATACATATTTATATTGCTGAATGTTATGTGCATTCTTTGTTCACTTTTTTATAAGTATGTCGGGTAGACAAGAGGTTGGCCTTCTCACACAGGCAACCGCCTCCTTATCTTAGTGATGTGAGGAGATGAGACATAATTTAAGAAAAATTATCATAAGGATAATTTGAGAGCTATTCGCTTAAAATCAGAATGTCGCTTAAACAATGACATAAGGTCATTAGGGTGAAAAATGTTCATCTAGTCTGCTTTGTGAGCCAGATGTGAGTTAAATATATACTTATGGTGTCTAAATATCATCTGTACAACATTCTTTATGAGATAAAGACACACACTCCTTGAGAAAAAGGAGAAAATATTATAGCACATGTTTCATACTATGTGTGCTAATGTCGACTAATTGGGTTAACATAAGTCCATTCTCAACTTATTATCGTATGAGACCCAGAGCTTTTATGATGGCTAAATATTTTGTACTCTTAGAGACTCCGATCAGATACTTGAGACTTAGTGTGATGTTAGCTATCTTAGTGTGTTTTCCAAAGACCACGTACACAGATTTGGTCTAGCGGAGCATATCTAGAAAAGCAATCAAACTAATGTTAAGGGGATTGTGAGAAGAGGAAGATCATCGATGGAATCTCATTTATTTGTGTTTACTGGTGCACCAGTTATAACTTATGAGTTATGATTGTGAATATAAGGAATAATGATATATGGGATTTTGAGATTATATCAAATGTGATTCATATGATCTAGGGCATTGCATACTTTATGATCTACTTGCAGGTTCACAATCGACGACAGGCTATATACTCCTAACAGATGTATAGCACTTAGCTCTCACAGTATGTTGTACGCACGGTCTACTTTCCTGTATGAATGATTGAGGAGATGAGTTAAAAATATATTTTTCAGACTAGACGAACACTCCCATTATGTGAGTGGGAGATGTAGGAAATAGAGTCCACCCATAAAAGGGTGCTCTTAAGGCCCACTAGGGCAAAACACAGTAATTTTAGTAATTATTGTAACCCTAGTATTCCCTATATAAGTACACTTACTGTGTATAATAAAAGAAGATACTCTGCAGTATTTTTTAACGCCTAGTCTTCTCCTAAAGTCAGACTAGGGTTTAGACTGTGAAATAGGGGGTTGCTCCAACACACTGTGAAAACCACCACCGACCAGTGATTTCAGCCGCGATTTGTTTCAAATTTTCGCTTCCGCTTCACAAAAAACAAGTAAGTTCTCATTTTACGATTTTCGCGCTATCTAATGTATTTAGTTTATCATGTTCCTTCACTTACGAACTATTGTAGATGAATGCAAAACCCTAATTTTCAATAAACCCTAGATTTCTATTTGAAATACAATGTGACGGAAAAAGCAAAAAAGAATTGCGGAACCAGAATTCTGCAATATCAGTGAAAATTCACTTTTAATGATAGGGATAGGCATTATATGCATTGGTCCTTGTCTATCTTCATTTTCTTTCGCAAGTCTCAGATGTGCGCTTTGCACGTATACCCTATATTAATAAGTATAAATCTTTAAAAAATTAATAAAATTATTAAATTATGTATATCTAACATGCAGTTGTTAAGTTTTATTTCAAAATATTTTTAGAATTTCACGTTGAGTTATGAATATTGGGAATTCTAATATTTAGTTATTCACAATCGAATTAAATCTTATTTATATTAATATTTTTCTTATTTGAATTGCGTAAAGTAATTATACTTTGATCACAAATTTGAATTATCATTTACTTCCTCTCTAAATAGATTCGTTTATTTGAGAAGTGTGGCAATAAAGATGGCTCCATTTAATTTTAGAAGGAAAAAAAATAGAGCTCATAACCCTTTTAAATTTGACTGGATATGTTTTTCACGAAAACAATATTACAGAAAACAAAAACGAATAGACATATTCGAAGTTGCAAAGCCATATACTAATTCTGCCTGGAATAAATCTCTACTTATAAGAGCTCTAAAGACACATTTTTTTCCTCTAAAGATACATTAATTATATTCTCACCTTACCACATATAACACATAAAATAATGTTTATCTTTTCTATTTTGCGTTAATTTTTTCTCAAATAAGGAATAATTTATTTAAGGTAAAATTTTAATTAATTTTAAAGTCATAAATATTGTGACTTTTTATATAGTTTAAAAAAGAAAATATTTAATAATTAAAATTTTACTAAATTTTATAATCATAAATATTAGAAAAATAACTAAATTACTACTATTTAATCCTATGTAAAATATATTCAAAGAATAAATAAACGAACGATATTTCGCTAAAGGATTTCTTGCTTTTAATATAATATAAATATAGATCATTTGTCAGTCCTGATCAGTGTTTTAAAAGGCGTTTCTGGGGCGAGCCCCGGGGCGACGCGTATCAAAAATACCCCGGGGCGATGATGGGGGCGAAAGTCTCGTAAGGCGTACGTCCAGAAGTTCGGGGCGTACGCCCGGACGAGTTTTTTGGTTAAGGCGTTAGCCCAAGAGACATCTTTTTAAAAAAGAAATTAAAAACATTAAATTTAAAAGTAAACTTTTTAATATTGCTAAAAGCCCTAAATTAGAAGTCTTTTCCCATTCATTCCGCTAGTCTGCCTCTGCCAAGAGCAAGATTTATCACTTTTTTTGCAACAAAAAACTTCATTCTCCTCCGTACATCAAATTCAATAGGTTTTTTCCTTCCTCCATGTAAAATCTTTATTATTTTGAACTCATTACTTTCCTCTCTTTTTATATTTCACTGTTAGTTTGTAAATATGTATGTAATTAGTTTTTCAAGTTTAGTGTTTCTCTTGCTCTTTCAAAATATAATATGGGATTATATGTGTGCGTGCTTCTATATGTATTGATTAGATTTATGAGCAAGTGGGTATGTTGATTGTTGAATAACTTTGATTTTTGTATATGGAAATTGGAATTTGATTGTTGTCGAGGTAAACATGGAATCTTTTTAATTTATGTTTAATTATTTATCTTCATGAGTATTCCACATTCTACAAAGTAAAAGATCCTTTTTTCATGTCTAAATCTTTAATTTTGCTTTACAAAATAAAATTGACAAAATTAAGATTTTTAACTCATTTTTGTTGTAGTAGCAGGTGAACTCTTCAAAATCAAAACTTGCAGAAAATGGATGAAGGGGAGTCTGAAGATATGAGAAAAAAAGATCCTGCCTGGAAGTATACAATCTCAAATCAGGAGGAAATTTTCTTTAGGTGTAGGTTTTGCACCCAAAAATATACTGGCACTATCAACCGATTGAAACATCATTTAGCAGGTTCTCGTAAAGGAATGAAGCCTTGTCCCAAGGTTCCTGCTGATGTAGGAGAAGAATGTAAGAAAGCATTACTGGAGTTGAAAACTTCAAAAGCTAGGCGAAATGCTACTATAGAAGAAATCCGAATTGCTGCAACTGGAGGAAGTAATATTGGTGGTGAGTCTGGTACCTCATCATGTAATAACGCTTTATCACCAAAGCCCAGAGGTCCCATAGATAATTTTATTAATTCTCAAGCTAGGCAAGCTACTTTGAATTCTAAATGGAAAAAAGAGGAAAGAAAATTAGTTTGTCAGCAGATTGGCCGATTTTTCTTCTCAAGTGGAATACCGTTTAATGTTGCAAACGATCCTTACTATTTGCTGATGTTTGAAGGAGTAGCAAACTTTGGGCCAGGTTTTCAGCCTCCAACAATGTATGAGCTAAGAACATGGATACTAAAAGAAGAGGTTGCCAACATTAACAGGATGCTAGAAGAACACAAAAATTCATGGAAGCAAAATAGTTGTTCTATAATGTCAGATAGTTGGTCGGATGGGAAAAGTAGATGTTTCATCAACTTTCTTGTGAATAGCCCCGCAGGTACTTTTTTTTTAAGATCTATTGATGCGTCTGATTCAATAAAAAGTGGTGAGATGCTTGTATCGCACTTGAATAAACGTGTAGATGATATTGGGGAGGAAAATGTGATTCAAATGATAATTTATAATGGTTCGAATTTTGTCAATGCTGGAAAAAGAATAATGGAAACTCGACCTCATATTTATTGCATCTCATGTGCAGCACACTACATTGATCCCATGTTAGAGAATATAGGTAAGTTGAAAATTCATCAAGAGATACTCAAAAGGGGGCGTAAGGCGGGGCGATTGATTATTTTGTATATCTATATTTACAAGTTATGTAATTCATCAAGAGTATCCGAGTCGTAAGATACTGTGGGGTCAATTCAAAGATACGCAAATAATATTGGGATTTTTACCTAGCTATATTGTAATAGAAACCTATTTTCCACCTTTATTTAGATTCCTTATTAATTATTTTGTATATCTATATTTACAAGTTATGTCCAAAACCATAAAAAAGAAAAAAATTAAAAATTCCTTAGTTTTAGTCCGTCAGTTACACGACACTCACTCCCATTTTTAATAACCCTCCTACACATAAGATTTCGTTTCTTTTCCAAAGGATGTCAAAAAAAAATTCTCTCTTTCTTAATAATCATCCAAAATCTGTCTTTTATTTTTATACCCCCTCTCCCCTCCCCCCTAAAAAAATTATGATTTTTTTCCTTTTTCTAAGGTTTTCAAACCCAATTTTTGTCATTCTTACTAATCACTCAAAATTTATATTTTTTATTGGTACAATGCAGACGAAATTCAGAATATTGCTTTAGAATCAAATTGTGGGTAAGTTTTAAATCTTGTTTTCTTTCTTTCTAAAATCTTTATTGTATGTGACTTGTATATGATACATCAATACCCAAAACAATACTTGATGCAATACTAATATAATTATAATACGATTATGTTAGATTTTTAGTGTATAGTTGTGATTGAAACTGGAAAAAGATGAAGATCATTTTTGTATCACATTTTTTCTGAAATGTATCGCGATGTATTATAATTGTATATATATCATAATTGTTGAAGGGATTGTATTACAAATGTATGATAATTGTATATTCATTGTATATTGTTACGAGCAGTTGTGAGTTCGTGACGAATTTTACAGTTTGTATCACAAATATATAATAATTATGTATTAATTTATTAGTATTGTATCAAGTATTATTTTGGATATTAATGTACCTTATAAAAGTTAGATATAATTGTGATACAAGTATGATGCTATTATGTTTTAGGCATTGCTGTATCTGATACAATTCAAATACAATTATGATATACTTATCATACAATTATTATACAATTCCTGAATATTTCTTCATTTTTAGAGCTGTCCAGTCTCCCAGCAAAAGAACGATGCAACTGATAATTTTTTAATAATATAAATTTATCGGCAATAGTGGAAGAGAGAAAATAGAGATTCTGGACGTAGATTAAGGGATATTGATGGGGAAAAAAGAAGGAAAGAGAAAAGGAGGGGGGAGGAAAGGATATAATTGAATCCCTTAATTGAATGCACTAATAATAGGGTGTGAACCTTTTAAGGAGCAATCTACACATTTTGTAAGAAAACCCTAGATATTATTAACAACTACAAAATATAGAGAACATATGTAAATAAGTTCCTAATATATTATAACTAAACAAAAATCCCGACATTATTATATCAGCCTTTCCGACACGATCTTTGATTGGTCAGTGGGTTAGCTAGACAATTTTCTTAATTTACAAGATAGTGGAAACCCAATATTTACGTAATTCACCTAGTTGTCCTTTAAACTTTTTATTTTGTGGAACATGTGAATATTTAAATGTTAGCTTATACTATAACTATATCTTCTAAAAAATATGGATTTGCTTAATTCTTTTAGAAATTTTCAAAATGTCCTATTGGTTACCTTTCATGCGATCGATAATCATTACCCACATATAACAAACTTCTGGCTAGCAAAAATAGATTCTCAAGAATTTGCGAGTCAAATTTAAAACAAAATGTCCCGTGTTTAGAACAGGAGCTAAGCCAAAAGTTAAGGAGGAGTTCCAAGCTTTTTACATATTTGGCTAAAAAGTACTCGTAACAAAAATGTACATGTGCAAGTTTAAAGAGAAGTATTCAAGAATTCCGATCTACGTGTATGTGTTGGGCTGAATAATTTTCCACTACAAGGCCCATTAGTCAGATTAGTCAGTAGCTTTGATTCTTTATTATGTGGGCCCATTTTTGTATAGGACCCGACCCAATCCAATTTGTGACTAAGTCATTTTTGACCGTATACTTTCAGATGCTTCTAGAATGGGACAGAACAATAATAAGAAAATATCTCTTTTCTCTCTTCTCTCTTTTCTCTCCCGATTTAGGATTTTCCTTCAATTTAAGTTGCTTCGATTAACTCTGATAGTGAAATCTAACATAGTATCAGAGCACTGCAATTGATCCGCCTTACTCAGAGCTTTCCTCCGATGGTAACCACCGAGTTTGGTTCGCTGATTTCGTTCAGATCAAAGAGTCTTCACTCACAACGTTCTGAAAATTTTTCGAAGCTTTGTCTGCTCCTGATATTAGAAGACCTTAGCTTCTTCAGGTGTGCGAAGGAGGGTAAAACTCTACTCTCTCATTCGCATGTGAAAACCTAGGTAAAATTAGGGTTTTGTTCTAGTTGTGAAATTTGGGCTTCTATTGTAATTTTCCTACAACTTGTTAGTCTAAAGGTTTGTCATTGTGTATAAATATGGGGAATATCTCATCCACTGCTGATGGTTTTGTCGAGTTCACTTTGGACTCGTCTCACCCGTTTTATGTTCATCCCTCCGATAGCCCTGGAAGTCAATTAGTTGTTATACCGTTCAATGGAACTGATTTTGTTCACTAGCGTAGTAGTATGCTTACTTCCTTGTCTGCCAAGAACAAATTAGGAATAGTGACTGGTAAAGTAGCTCAACCTCTACCTAATTCTCCCTATTATCCCTTCTACGAACGATGTAATGATATGGTGAAGGCTTGGATCACCAATTCATTGACTAGGGAGATTGCAGTGAGTGTCATGTATCTCAACACTGCTAGAGAAGTGTGGAATGATATAAATGAGAGGTTTGGACAATCCAATGGATCCAAATACATTCAAATCCAGAGGGAAATCAGTTCTATCTCCCAAGGGTCTTCTGATATTGCCATTTATTTTAACAGAATGAGGACTTTATGGGATGAATTGAACTCTACTTATGTTGGTCCTACATGCTCTTGTGGAGCATTACCCAAATTCATTGAAGACTAATATTTTTTTCAATTAATAAGTGGACTGAATGATTCATATTCCACAGTTAAGAGTAGCATCATGCTTATGTCTCTACTTCCTTCAATTAGCAAAGCATATTCTTTTCTTCAACATGATGAAAGCCAAAAAGAAAACCAACCTCCAAATTTGGGTTTCTCTGGTGATTCAGCTTCCTTTTCTGCTAATTCATCCAACTCCAATCTTCCTGGAAACCACCAACATAACGCAAAGTCTTTCAATCAAAGAATCAGTTTTGATCAAACAAGGAAATATTCTTCTGTGTCTTGCAAATATTGCAAGAAACCTGGGCACACAATATACAAATGCTATAGGCTTCATGGTTTTTCCAATGACTTCAAGTTTACTAAGAACAAAAAGTCTGCTTCATGTGCACAAGTGGAAGATAATGTTGCTCAAGTGGTTCCTCCAAATGAAACCACAACTTATAGTTTCAGCAAAGAGCAATATCAGCACCTCATGTCCCTGTTTCAGCAGGCTCTCATATCTACTGGCAATCATCCTTCCAATTCTGGTGACAACATTGCCTATGCCAACTTTGTAGATGTGTGTCACCTACCTGTAGATCAGTTGCCTGTAGTTAATTCTGATGTTCAATGTTTGTCTGCTCAGTTAGGAAAGATACTTTGGATATTTGATTCAGGTGCAACTAATCATATGACCTCTAATAAACAATTCCTACACAACTTACAACCTTTACCTAAACCTTACTTAATAACTCTACCAAATGGATATAAAGTTAAAGTAATTTCTACTGGTCATTACAACTTAAAACAGACATTATCCTGTACAATGTACTGTTTGTTCTTTCTTTCCAATTCAATCTTATTTGTGTATATCAACTTCTTTCTCAATTACAATGCTTAGCATTATTCAGCAGTTATTCTTATTTTTTACAGGGCCCTTCTCTAAAAAGGCCACTGCAAATTGGTAGAGCTTCTCATGGGTTGTACTTTCTGCTCCCTGACATGGCTGAATGTTCATCTTATGTTTTCATTAATCCATCTGGTAATGCATGTAATATTACTAATACATGTAATGTTTCCAATTCTGTTATCCCTTCCCCCAGTCCCCTTGTACTTCTCCTACCAATGTTATTAAAATAGAATTGTTTTGGCATCAAAGATTAGGTCACATGCCTCTTCATAAGATGAAATCAATTTCAGCTTTATCTGATATTATTCCCTCTAAACAGTCTTTCTCATGTTCTATTTATCCTATGGCTAGACAACAAAGACTTTCTTTTCCTGAAAGTCATATCAAATCTACTGCTTATTTCCAACTAGTTCACCTAGACCTCTGGGGTCCTTATCATACCAAAACATACAATAGTTTTACACATTTCCTTACCATTGTTAATGATTTCTCTAGAGTAACATGGACCCATTTATTATCATGTAAAAGCAATGCTTTTACAATCATTAAAGCCTTCACCAAAATAGTTCAAACTCATTTTCACTCATCTGTTCAAACATTCAGAGCATATAATGCTTTTGAACAAGTGGGAGTTCTGAAGCAAAAATCTTCTTCTCTGAAAATGGGATCCTTCACCAAACTACCACTCCTCACACACCACAACAGAATGGAGTGGTTGAAACAAAACACAAACATCTTTTGAAAACCTCTAGAGCCCTGCTCTTTCAATCTCATCTTTCTATTAAATACTGGGGTGAATGTGTGTTGATTGCAACTTATCTAATAAATAGGATGCCTTCCTCTATCCTAGACAACATCTCTCCCTTCCAAAGACTTTATGGTATTCCCCCTTCTTATGATCACCTCAAATCATTTGGATGTTTATGTTTTGCCACTACCCCCAAGCCTAACAGGGATAAATTTCAGTCTAAAACTATCAAATGTGTATTTTTAGGCTATCCTTGTGGTAAAAGGGGATATAAACTACTTAATCTCACCAATCATTCCATCTTCTTTCTCTAGAGATGTTGTGTTTCATGAGCACATCTTCCCTTATTTTTCTCCCTCTCCTCATGTCCAGCCCTTTCCTTCTGTTCCTTTTAAGGACAATATATCTTCCTCATCATCACTTCCTTCCCCTCCTCCAGTCTTTCCTTCAACACCTTCTTCTCCTTCTTCTCCTCTTATTTCTCCTCTTTTCTCTATGTCTAATTCTCTTCACTCCAATTCTTCTATACCACTTTCTTTGCCACTTTCTCCTCCTCTTAGAAAGTCCACTAGGGTATGTCACACTCCTCTTTACCTCAAGGATTATGTTTGTTCTTAAGCCATTACCAAACCTGATTCTGACACCCCCAAGATCTCTTCTACTGAGCTGCATATGCAAGAACCTCTTTCTTACTAACATGTTGCATCTCATTCTTCTTGGCAAGAGGCTATGCTACAAAAATTTAAGGCTCTAGATGCAAACCATACCTCAAAAATTATTCCTCTTCCTCCTAACAAGAAGCTTATCCCATGTAAGTGGGTTTATAAAATCAAACAAAAGTTTGATGGTTCTATTGAAAGATATAAATCCAGGTTGGTCATTAGAGGTAGCACTCAAAAGGAGGGAATTGACTACAGTGAGACCTTTTCTCCTGTTGTCAAGTTCACCACCATCAAGTGCCTCCTTTTTCTTGCTGCCAAGAGGGATTGGACTGTGTATCAACTTGATGTGAGTAATACTTTTCTTCATGGTGATCTCTATAAAGAGGTTTACATAAAACCTCCACCTGGTCTTCAGATTTCTGCCCTCATGGCTTCTGGTTCTTTACCTTTGGTTTGCAAGCTCCTCAAGTCTCTCTGTGGCCTCAAACAGGCTTCCAGACAGTGGTTTTCTAAACTGTCTGAAGACCTATTCTCAAGGGGCTACATTTCTAACAAGAATGATTACTCACTCTTCACCAAGTCCCCTCCTTCTTCTCATACTGTCATTGTTGTTTATATTGATGATATATTAGTTGTTGCGGATAATGTGACTGAGCTTGATAGTTTGAAATCTTTCTTGAAATCCCAGTTCAAGATTAAGGACCTAGGGTCTGTCCATTATTTTTAGGGTCTTGAAGTTCTCAAGACTCCTCAAGGGTATTTGGTTAGTCAGCACAAGTTTGCCTCTGATCTATTGAATGAATTCAACTGTCATCACTTCACTCTAGTGGTCATACCTCTTGAGTCTTCTGTCAAGCTCACTCCTAATTTGGGACAACCTCTTACTAATCCCAGCCTCTACAGACAACTGGTGGGAAAATTAAATTTTCTGCAGCACATTCACCTTGATATTGCTTTTTCTATCCAGCATTTAAGCCAATTTCTTCAGGCTCCTTAGGTTCCCCATATGTTAGCTGCCCTCCATGTTCTTGGGTACTTGTTAAATGATCCTGGACAGGGTATTCTTTTATCCAACACTTCTGATACTTCTCTTGTGGCCTATGTTGACTCTGATTGGGCTGTTTGTACCCAGTCTCGCAAGTCTATCACTGGTTTCTTTATTAACTTTGGTGGGTACCCCATTTCTTGGAAATGCAAGAAGCAACCTACTATTTCTCTTTCCTCTGCTGAAGCTGAGTACAGAGCTTTGAGGAAAGTTGTAGCTGAGGTCTCTTGGTTGGTTCGCTTATTTGGTGACCTGGGCTTGGTCTTCTCCTCTCCTATTCAGGTCTTTTGTGACAGCCAGGTTGCTTTGCATATCGCCAAGAACCCTGTTTTCCATGAAAGGACCAAGCACATTGATATTGACTGCCACTTTGTTCGTGATTGTTTGCAGTTTGGTTTGATCTCTCTCCATCATATTTCTACTGCTGATCAGCCTGCTGACATTTTAAGCAAGTCTCTTGCAGGCCCTCTTCATTATCATTTGCTTGGCAAGCTTGGAGTGGCTTCCCCCTCC
>AWOL01S0056226.1:0-28915 GCA_000715115.1 Nicotiana otophora | reverse complement strand
TCCAAACTCCATCACACATTCACGAAGCATATCCTCCAATATCTGAATAGTGCGCTCAGACTGTCTGTTTGTCGGAGGGTGAAATATTGTAATTAAATCAACCTACGTGCCTAACTCACACTGTACGGCCCTCCAGAATCGCGATGTAAACTGCGTACCTTGGTCAGAGATGATGAATACCGGCATTCCATGAAGCCTGACGATCTCGCAAATATAAACCTGAGCCAGCTGCTCTGAAGAACATAGTCACCACTGTAATGAAATGAGCCGACTTGGTTAACCTATCCACAATCACCCATACTGCATCGAACTTCCTCCGAGTCTGTGGGAGCCCAACAACAAAATCCATAGTAACCCGCTCCCATTTCCACTCTGGAATCTCTAGCCTCTAAAGTAATCCACCTAGCCGCTAATGCTCATACTTCACCTGCTGACAATTTAGTCACCGAGCTACATACTCCACTATGTCTTTCTTCATCCACCTCCACCAATAGTGTTGCCTCAAGTCTTGATAAATCTTAGCGGCACCTGGATGAATGGAGTACCGCGAATTGTGAGCCTTCTGAAGAATCAACTCACGCAAACCATCTACATTGGGCACACATAGCTTGCCCTACATCTGTAACACACCGCCATCCCCAATAGTGACCTCATTGGCATAGCCGTGCTGAACCGTGTCCTTGAGGACAAGAAAAAAATGGGGTTCCTCATACTGACATTATCTGATACGATCATATAGGGAAGACCGAGAAACCACACAAGCCAAAACTCGACTCGGCTCCGAAATATCCAATCTAACAAACTGGTTGGCCAAGGCCTGAACATCCAATGCTAATGGCCTCTCCGCTGCCGGTAGATATGCTAAACTGCCCAAACTCTCCGCCTTTTGACTCAAGGCATCGACCACTACATTGGCCTTCTCGGGATGATATAGAATGGTGATATCATAATCCTTAAGAAACTCTAGCCATCTCCGCTGCCGTAAGTTAAGATCTTTCTATTTGAACAGATGTTGTAGACTCAGGTGCTTGGTATAGACCTCACAAGGGACACCATACAAATAGAGCCGCCAAATCTTCAAGGTATGAACAATAGCTGTTAACTCAAGGTCGTAGACATCATAGTTCTTCTCATGCAGCTTTAGCTATCTAGACGTGTAGGCAATCACCCTACCGTCTTGTATCAACACCGCACCGAGGCCAACAAGCAACGCATCACAGTACACAGTGTAAGACCCCGAACCCATAGGCAACACCAACATTAGGTTATAGTCAAAGCAGTCTTGAGCTTTTGAAAGCTCTCCTCACACTCCTCGGTCCACCTGAATGGAGCACCTTTCTGGGTTAATCGGGTCATAGATGCAGGAATAGATGAGAAACCCTCTACGAATCGATGGTAATACCCTGCCAAACTAAGAAAACTCCGAATCTCAATAGCTGAAAACGGTCTGGTCCAACTCTGCACTGCTTCAATCTTCTTCGAATCTACCTTGATCTCCTCACTCGACACTACATGACCCAAAACCGCTATCGAATCAAGCTAGAATTCACACATCAAAAAAATTTCATACAACTACTTTTCTCTCAAGGTCTGAAGCATGGTCCTCAAGTGTTGCTCAGGATCCTTCCAACTCCGGGAGTACACCAAGATGTCGTCAATAAACACAATAATGAATGAGTCAAGATAGGGTTGGAATACACTGTTCATCAAATGCATAAATGTTGCTGGGGCATTGGTCAGCCCAAATGACATCACAAGGAACTCGTAATGACCATACCGAGTCCTAAAGGCAGTCTTTGAAATATCCGTCTCCCAAATCTTCAACTGATGATAGCCTAATTGCAAATCAATCTTTGAAAACACTCTGGAACCATGTAGCTAATCAAATATGTCATCAATGCGTGGCAATGGATACATGTTCTTCACTGTAATCTTGTTCAATTGTCGATAATCAATACACATGAGCATAGAACTATCCTTCTTCTTTACAAACAAGATCGGAGCACCTAAAAGTGATACACTGGGCCGAATGAAACCCTTATCAAGCAACTTTGCAACTGCTCCTTTAACTCCTTCAGTTCCGCTGGGGTCATACAATATGGTGGAATAGAAATGGGCTGAGTGCCCAACAATATATCAATACCAAAATTGATATCCCTATCGGGCGGCATGCCCGGAAGATCCGCTGGAAACACATCTGGATAGTCCCTCACTACCGGAACTGACTCAATGGTAGGAGCATCAACACTGATATCTCTCACAAAGACTACATATGCCTCACACCCCTTCCCAACCATCCGATGTACCTTAAGTAAAGACATCACTCTGCTAGGAACATAATCCAAAGCACCCCTCCACTCTAACCGTGGCAAACCTGGCATAGCCAACGTCACCATCTTGGCATGACAATCAAGAATAGCATGATAGGGTGACAACCAATCCATACCCAAGATAACATCAAAATATACCATACTGAGCAACAATAGATCAGCTCTGGTCTCAAAACCACCAAGAACAACTAAACATGACCCATACAGACGGTCAATAACAATGAAATCTCCCACAGTCGTGGACACATAGACAGGAGAACTCGAAGAAGTACGGGATATACCAAACTATGGAGCAAAGTAAGATGATACATAGGAATAAATGGAGCCTGGATCAAATAAGACTGATGCATCTCTATGACAAACCGGAATAATACCTGTGATAACTGAGTCAGATGCAACCGCCTCTGTCCTAGTCAGAAGAGCATAACATATAGCCTGGCCTCCCTCTCTAGGGCAAACTCTACCCGCCCGACCTCCACCTCTAGCTGGTTGTGCAGGTGGAGTGGCATATGGTGCGGTAACCACGACCTGAGAAGCCCGAGGACCCTGTGGAATACGTAGAGCCTGAGTAGTCTGTGGAGGGGCAGCCCTCATGAGTCTGGGATAGTCCCTCACCATATGATGAATGTCACCACAATCAAAATAAGCTCTCGGAGGACGTGGATGCTGGAACTGGCTCGGGCCTGATCAGCTAGACTGACCACTGAAAGAACCCCGTGCAGGAGGTGCACTAGACAGTGGTGGTACATAATGGGCAACCTGAGACCTGGGAGTGGCCGAGACACCGCCAGAAGCCAGAAGTGTTGAATGAACAGGGCGGCTCACATAGCCCCTACCATGACAGGCTGCAACTGGGGCACAGGCACCACTATATGTGCCAGAATCTTGAGACCTCTTGGACTTCCTCTCCTCTCTCTCTCCCGGGCCCACACACCCTCCAATATCCAAGCGATCTCCACAGCCTGCTGGTATGGGATGTCAGTATCCAACTCTCGAGCCATGCTGAATCTTATACCATGGATGATCCCCTTAATAAATCGACAAACTCACTCTCTGACAGTGGAAACTAATGCAAATGCATGTCTGGACAACTCGCTGAACCGGACTGCATACTCCGATACGGTTATAGTACCCTGGCGCAACTGCTCAAACTCTGCGCACCATGCATTCTTAAGACTCTGGGAACAAAATTCCTCATGAACATCTCCGAGAACTGAGCCCAAGTGAGTGAACCTGCCTCGGCCGGACTACCCAACTCATACGCTCGCCACAACTGGTAAGTCGCTCCCTTAAGCTGGAACGTAGTGAAAGCAACCCCACTCGACTCCACAATACCCATAGTACAGAGAATACGGTGGCACTCCTTAAGAAAACCTTGTGCATCCTCTAAATCCAAACCGCTGAAAGTAGGAGGGTGGTACTTCTTATACCTCTCGAGCCTGAGTTGCCCCCCCCTCAGAAGTTGCTACCTTAACCTCAGGCTAAACTGGGACAACCGGCTTCACTGGTATGACCTCTAGGGCCTGGTCAACCTGGACCCGCTGCTCTGGGGTATGGGCTGCGGAAGTTTATGATCCTCCCCCAGCTTGAGATGTGGCAGGAGCAAGTGGAATCAACCCTGCCTGAGCTAGAGTTCCAAACATGCTCAAAAACTGGGCGAGGGTCTCCTGAAGTGCAGGGGTAGTAATAGGTGTCTGATGTGCCTGCTCTCCAATTGGAGCTACTGGTGGCTCCTCTGTAGCAGCTCGGGCAGGTGCTCTGGATGAACCACATGGCCGTCCTCGGCCTCTGCCCGGGACTCTCGCAGCTCTGGCAGGGGACGCGGGTGTTTGATCATCAGATCCAGCTGTGCGTGTCCTCACCATCTGTGAGAGAATAGAAAGACAGAGATTTAGAATTCCGAAGTCAACAAATTCACAAGATAAGGAATCAAAGAAGTGAAACATTTTCTAACAGTTCCATAGTCTCCCGAAGATAAGTACAAACGTCTCCGTACCGATCCGCGAGACTCTACTAAACTTGCTTGTGACTCATAACACCTATGAACCTAGAGCTCTGATACTAACTTGTCACGACCCAATTTTCCTCTGTAGGATGTCGTGATCGCACATAGTCTCTAAAACTAGGTAAGCCTAACAAACATGCGGGATATAATTGGAATAACAAATAAACTCTCAAATACTCAACAATTTTTAATTAAAAAAACTCCATAACTCAACATATACAATTTTCCCAAAACCTGGTGATATCAAGTCACAAGCTCTACAATGGTATCATAGTCATCCCTATACAACTATATCTAATAACAGAAGGAAAAATATAGAAATAGATAGAGGGTGACTCCGAGGCCTGCGGACGCCAGTAGGTGTACATTGAAGTCTCCAAGTACGAATTCAACTCACTGATCCCTGGACTGATAGGAGGAACCTAGATCTGCACAAAAGATGTACAGAAGCGTAGCAGGAGTATACCACAACGGTACTCAGTAAGTGCCAAGCCTAACCTTGGTAGAGTAGTGACGAGATCAAGTCAGGGCCCTAGTGGAATGAATAAGAAACAGGACGAATAATTTAACTATGCGATAATAATAACAATGGAATTGAAACAAGAAAGGAATATGCCAAATTAACTACATCGAATCAAGGCAAATAATGCATCATGGAAGAAAACAAGAAATAATAAGTCAAGGAAACAAAACAACCAAACACAAGTGAAGTAATAGAGAAGTACCAATAAGAGTCACTACCGAGGTACCTCCTCGTAGTCTCAAATCATAAAAATAAGTCATAATCTTTCCTTATATCACCGCGGGACTCTTGCATTAAGATTTGAAAATTATTTTCCCAAAATAGATTCTCGCATATTAGCCCACCTTATCACACTGCGTGGCATCTAGTAGTTCCCCTACTAGCCGCACGTATGAAGCCGACCTTATCTCACCACATGCGTTTCAACTCCAAAACCTTATACCACCGCATGCGTATCAATATCATAACGTATCACAAATCACACCTCAAGTGCCCCATATCACAACTTGCCAAAGAAAGCAACAATAACATTGTTTTCACAATAAAGATCCCATGGCTCTATCACAACATCACAAGAGTCTCAACAATAACAACCAGAACTAAATAACTCAACAGAATAGTGTTTCACAACTTAATACTTTGCCTCAATGTGAATCACGACCTTTATTACTCAATATTAGTTTCATCAACAAGATATTCAAAGAATAATAATTTCAAGTAAAGAATTCACAGTTAAATAACGAATAAGGAATAGAGGAAACAACAGCAACTTCAACTAAACATATAGGGTAATTAACAAGTAGGAGATAACAGAAGTAAAGCATGTGAAGATAGCCTAGAAATGATGATTATAACATGTTAAGGTAACTCAATTAAGGCATAAAAGGAATCTACATAGCTAAAATCGGTAAATTTCTATATTTAGCCCATGCACACACTCGTCACCTTGAGTATACGGCTTTCATATATCACACTTATCACAAACAACAGCAATCCTAAGGGGAAACTGCCCCACACAAAGTTAGGCAAGACACTTACCTCAAAACGCGCTAACTCAATCCACTAGTAGGCCTTTCCCTCGATTATCTAACTCCGACCGGCTCGAATCTAGCAAAAACAACTTCATACCATAAATATAAGCTATAGGAAACTATTTCGAATCATAAAGTTACGATCTTTGCAAAGAAATAAAAAGTCAACTCAAAGAGTCAACCAAGGCTTACGTCTCGGAACCCGACTAAAATTAGAAAATCCAAATACTCACTCGATAATGACTCCAACCATACAAGAATTACTCAAATTCGACCTTAAATCGTATTTCAAAACTTCAAAATTTAATCTAGGAAGTTTTCACAATTTTCTCCCAAATTTCCAACTCAAATCACTAATTAGATGATGAAAATAACAATAGATTCATGAAATATAGTCCAATCCGGGTTAGAATCACTTACCCCAATGATTTCCTTGAAAAACTCTCGAAAATCACCTCACACCGAGATCTCTAGGTCCAAATTATGAAAACATTTTGAAACTTAAAATTTGCTGCACATGTCCTCTTCTTCGCGAACACGGAAAGTGCCTCGCGTTCGCAGAGCACAAAATATGTTGCTGCCAAAATTTCTCATACGCGAACACGACAACCCCCTCGCGAACACGATGAACAAACAATCCCAAGCTTCGCAAATGCGAAGCCTCATTTGCGAACTCGTAGACCAAACATGTGAGGTCCCCCTAGCCTGCCTCTCTCATTCGCGAACGCGGCTCCCTGCCCACGATTGTGATGCACAAACACACCGAACCTTCGCGAACGCGTGGCCTTCTTCGCGAGCACGGAGAACAAAACTCACCTACCTCCCAGGTACTCTTCGCAAATGCGATACTCTCTCGGGAATGCGTATAAGGACACCAGACACCAGAAAAATCTACAACTCTACAAGGCCCAATCTGTAATCAACCCGAAACTCATCAGAGGCCCCCGGGACCTCAACCAAACATACCAACAAGTCCTAAAATATCATACGAACACGCTCGAAGCGTCAAATCACATCAAACAACACTAGAACCACGAATCGTGTATCGATTCAAGCCTAATGAACTTATGAACTTTAAAACTAATGCCGATTCATACCAAAAATACTCCGATTGACTTCAAATTTTGCATACAAGTCATAAATGATATAACACACCTATTCTAACTTTTGGAATCGAAATCCGAACCCGATATCAATAAAATCAACTCCTAGTCAAACTTTTCAATCTTTCAAACCTTCAATTTTCTAACTTTTACTAATTCACGCCGAAACGACCTACGGACCTCCAAATCGGCATCCGGACACGATCCTAAGTCCAAAATTACTATACGGAGCTACTGGAACCAACAAAACTTTATTCCTGAGTTGTCTACATAAAAGTCAAATATAGGTCAACTCTATCAACTTAAGAATCCAATATAGGGACTATGTGTCCCACATCACTCCGAAACTCACCCGAAATCAAAACCAAACACCTTGGAAAGTGACATAACCGCAATATAACATAGAGAAGGTTATAAATAGGGGATCAGGGCTGAAATACTCAAAACAACTGACCGGATCGTTACAAATACAAATAAGCTCGGATTGGATCGATTTTTTAAGTTTGATTTCGAATTAATCGGTTTAGATACTTTGAATTTTCAATTTTGAGCCTATAAGTTGAACTCCTTCTTCTTCTTAGGAAAATGAATATTTAAATCAAGCATTCATGTTATATTGCCTTAATAGTTCCTCATTCTCATTATAATCATCCAAATAAAGTGTTCGTGCGAGCAATAAAATCATTATTAAGGACATACAATAGAAATATTAATAAGTCCATAAGAATTAACAATAGTAAAATTAATTATGTCAAATAGAAAGTATTATGATTGTGACTTAGTAGTTAATAATAGATATATGAGCTAATGTCTAATGGATAGGATATTTGATTTATTAGTATTGACATATGGGTAATGGACTAATGTTTAATGGATATGACTAACAACTTGTTTGGATGGTTGTTACATGTTGTATTGTATCGTATTGTTAATTTAAATATAATATTTATTTTGATTGTTGCTTAAATTTTATTGTATCGTATCGTTTAGTCCTTCGTTACGTAACGATAAAAAGTGTCACTTTATGGAACAGCCGATTTGGTGTGGTCGCGTCGTTACCTTATTTTTTCCTCTCATCTTGTCGTTCCTTATTATAAAATAATTTTATTTTATCTTTTACCTTATCTTTTTATACAATAATTTTACCTCGTACCTTACTTTTCTTTATAATATTGCAAGTTTGTTCTTCATATTTTTGGTGCATGACATCATGAAACGACGACAAACAATATAATATATCCAAATATTGTATATATCAAAATGATGCAGTACAATATAAATACAATAACATACGATACATTATGAAACGATACATAACAACCATCCAAATAAGTTATAAATATAAAGTATGAAATTTTGAATTCTCGAATATCCAAAAATCCAAAGTATCAAATCCAATCTGAAACCCAAAAGTTTTAAAACTTAAATCTGAGACCCAATTCACAATTTGAAACCCTAATTAACTAAAAATCAAAATATTTGAATTTCGATTCGAATTTTGTATTTCCCCAAATTATGCCCACCCATATGCATCACATAAATTGGGATAGAGGATATACTAATTATACTCCCTCCAGTCCACTTTAAGTGAATTTTTTGGCCTTTTTTTGTGGTCCAAAATATTTAATTTTTTCAGATATCAAGAAAGAATTAACTTATTCTTTCCAAAGTTGCCCTTGGAATTAAGAGCCTAGGAGTAGTTTGTTATATTTCTAATGAGTAAATTAAGATTAATATGGTCAATTTTATTGTTAATTAATGTTAAAAGGTGAATTCATTAATATGTGTGAAAAGAGCCAAAAAATTACTTAAAGTGGATCGGAGGGAGTATTTCTTATTTCCACTATGTTTGACATGTGCTGGTTCGGAATACAAGGGTCAAAAACACTTGACTTTTTAATGTGAATTTGGACATACATTTTTCAAGTTTTTAAAAATAAAAATCGCATATATACAAAGTACGAAAAAAATATTATAAGTCAAAATATTTTTTGTTGGTGTTAAATATAAAATATTACTATACACAAATAAAAGTTAATACATCTAAAGAGCACTTAATGCCTTGGCTACCTTTCAGGAAGGGTTCCCAGGACATTAAGTGCCTCCAAAGAGAACTAAGTACGAAATCTCCGTATAAAGCTCATGTTTACGTGCTCGTTCTAATCCCTTACGCATCTTCACTCGCCCCCTAATTTCTGTTTGTATCTGTTGCATTACAAAATTACTATGTAGTATATAATCTTTAAATAGCTTCCAATTCCTGGTTGTCCATGTGTGATAAACCAAATCCCCAAATACAAAAACCGTAATTTATTTTTTGAACTTCCTCCAATGCTTGCATTTGATCTACAGTAAGCTTTACATAATATCTTTTCTCTTGGATATCTTGACCAATAGAATTAGTGATAGCTCCCCATAATACAATAGTCCATGCACATTCAGCTAACAAATGGTATAAAGTCTCAAAATCATCACTATCACATAGACAACAGGTAGTACTTTCACACATAATCCTCATGTCTACCGGTAAAACGGTACATTTGAATTTATATGTGGTTTCTAGACAAATGAACTAATTTGATCCTGAAATAATGTAATAATTGAAGAAATGTATAAAACTTAGCCTTGAAATGTAGATGAAACAACAGATATGACAATTCTGGGAACAAGGTTTCCGGGCACAGCAATGATAAGATCAAAAAGCAAGAAAGTAAGATTGTATTGAGCTTTGTATAGAATGTAGTATATGTTTAGCCAGAAAAATCGTGTCCCTTACAATGATAACTGAGCTCATTATTTATAGCTATGTCTAGGAAAGAAGAATCTAGGATCGTGCCCTCTTTTAATGCCAATTATGAGGGTCATTGATTAAGATGTAACGGTGAACATAAATGCAAATTTTCTATAACGGACCGTCGCTCTTTATGTTGCACAATATTCTCTATTAAATGCTACCGGGCGCAGAGCATTTAACACCTCTTTATGAACGTTATCCTTTCCGGTAACAAGCGGAATGGCTGCGTTCGGTCTTCGGCCATCCCCGTTTTGGGTTCCACGTGTCCTCCCTTTAAACGACCACATGTCATATCATATTTCACTCTATACAGATAGTCCATCTGCTTTTCGGTGACATAACTTTGTATTACCGGAAAGTTGGTAGAAACACCTTTTTGGTGGGAATTACTATAACTCCCTCTCAAAGTTCCTGACAGTTGATTAGACGCACGTCTCTCCACATTTAATGCCCTGAACACACGTCATCCACAATTCAGCATAGCTTTTGCCGATTATCGAGGTAATCATGACCACGAATTTAGCCGCCAAAATTTTACTTATACGCAACATTCTTTTCCTTTGCGTTTCATAATTTCTCGAGCTTCCGATTTGCATCTTTGTTTTCCATCCTTTCTCCAATTCTCTTCAAACACAATACCTTTTCCTTCTTCTTTTTCAATGGCTTCTTCCTCCAAGCGTGTTGGTTTTTTAAAGAACAAGAACAAAGTTAAGGACTTTGCTCCTCCAACGGTGGGTTCCATCATCCCAAGAAAACTCGGTATCACAAAGGACCTCGAAGAGAAATTCCCTACTGTTAACCCTCGTACATGGGCTGTTAGCAGGTACCCTTCTTCTATTCGTCCTTCCAGTATTCCTGTTGTGAAGGAAGACTGCCGCTACCATCAGTTGGATATCATTGCTCCTGATCTATCAAAGAGAGTGACCCTTCCCAATGAAGGTTTTACATACTTTTACACGTATCTATTTACTTTGGGTGCGTTTTCTTTGAGCGGAGAGCTTGATTCCGTGATTGAGGAGTTTTTCCTTCGCTACCAAGTGTGTTTGGCACAGGTAAGTCCTTTAGTGTGGAGGACGGTCGCGTGTCTTTGACGCTTGTGTCAGGAGACTGGAGAAGATCTAACCTTAGATCATATGATGAATCTCTATTCTCCCAAAATCTTCCGCGGGGGAATGATAAACCTCTGCAAGCGTGGCCACCATGCTTTGCTGTCTAGAATGGATGATGACAACGATCGTAGATGGATGGAATGGTTTGTTACAGTCTCTACCAATAACATCATTCCGACAACGGCTTAATCCTTTCCGACCGCTTGGAACCGCACTCGTAAGCTCTTTGTTTAGAATTCTTTTTACTAGATATTCCTTTATGGCCATATCAACTCTTCACCCTTCGCATGTTTCAGCAACTCGATGGATCCTGCCATTGGTGGAAGGTTTGGACTGGTGGGTTCAGAAGATCTTGGACGTCACGATGCCCGAAACTTGTTTGTGAAAAGAACTGGCCCTTAAATACGGGTGGAAGGCCAAAAATCATGGTAATTTTAATTTACCTTGTTTCAATTGTTTTTTGTATATGGAGAACTTGGTTGAACCCTTCTGACTTGTTCACGCAATTAGGTCTACCTGCGAGATCTATTGCTGTCCCCGAGGAGGACGTTTTGGCTGATCCTGCTGATGCAGCGAGGCTGCTTCAGGAAGCACTTACTCGAACAGGTATCTCCAGGCCTGTTTCGGGCGCAAACACTTCTTTACGGAGTCCCCGACCGGAGGATAAGCAACCGAAGAGAAGACGTTCCTCCACGGCCGGGGAAAAGAATAAGAGGGCAAAGACCGATGCCCCCCGAGTCATCTCCGGTGGCGATAACGACTGGTCCTCCTTCTTGGCCGGTCATAGACACCGTGATGATTGATGATGAAGAAGAAGTTGTTGATGTGGGAGCTTCTTTACATAGAAGGCGACGATCCTCATCATCTCAACAGGATGCTCGACCTGTTGAGATAGTTACATCAACTGAAGATGATGTCTCGGCACTTTGCGGAGAATATAATTTGGTAGAAAATGCCAAATCCCATTTTCGGGCCCCAATTGCTGTAACCGGTGATGCGGGGCTAAGTATCGGGTCCTTGCCGTCTTTGGTTGGCTAGCATCCAATAGCCAGCACTGCACTCGATGCAACTGTTTTTCACTTTTCAACTCTATCAGCTTCATCTCCACCTTCACCAACACCAGCAACTACTACATCACTTCCATCTTCATCCACTCTTCCACCAACAGTTGCTACATCACCTCCATCAGCCGCAACTGACCATGAAGAAGGTGTTTCTCTTCTGCCCCCATTCATGGGAATTTGGGGAAAAATTATTCTGCCCCTTCTGAAGATCCACAAATGAGGAGGAACATTACTCTTTCGGTCTCTACCGGATGTAACTTGCTATCCCGACCGGTAGAGCTTGCTAATTATCTGAAGCCTTTGGCTTCAAACAAAGACTGGGAAACGATTCAGGCACTCTCGAGAGAGTGCTTGTTGAACAATGCCATGCACAACTCCGTAGCGGCACATTCTTTTCTTCCTTCATTACTTCTTCTACTTTTTGTATGAATGCATTCTAAATTTTACTTCTTCTTGTTTTATAGGCCAACTTTCTTGCTTCTGAGGGCCTTCAAAGATTGATTCGTGAAAAGGAAGAACTTACTTTCGAATGGAATCAGCTTTTGGGAGAAAGAGACCAAACTGTTCTCCGCCTCTCGGAACTAGAAAGCAAAGCTATTGAGGTCATTGTTTTGGAGGCTCACTTGCAGCAAAGCGAGCAAGAATTGGTAACCCTTAGCCAAGAAATTGGCATGTTGAATGTTAGTTTTGATGAATCTAAGGCCAAATGGGCTGAAGTCCAGGACGTCGTTCTTGCTGTGACCGAGAACGAGGCTGCTACTGCCGAAAAAATGATTAACTTAGAAGCAGCCCTGAACTCCAAACTTGAAGAGCTTGCTGCTGTGGGGGCAAAACACGCCCATCTATAAGAGAAGTATAAGAAAACTATCGAGCATAATAGGCTCTTTAGTTCAACTGTCTACTACCTTGACGTCAATCGCAAATCTGCTAGGTCCGCCCAGGAAAGCCTTTCTGCTGAGGTTACCTAACTCAAAGAAGAACTTAAGCGCCGAGCGACTTCCCTCATTGTTGAAATAAATTATTCCATGTACAGCATGAGGAGAAACACCTTGGAGGAGGCCAAAGCTAGTATCATCGACTTTGATGCCGAAATTGCTAAGGCCCGGGAGCTTGAGTTAGCTGCTAAAAATGGGCTTCGGGCTCAGTCTGATGCCCCTGGTTCTTCTGGTTCCGGTTCAGAGTTTTTGGAAACTGAAGAGGGATCGTAAGGTAATGATACTGAAGATCAAATTGGGGAAAATGTCGAGCCATCGGTGGACCCACCTACTTCTCCCGGGAATGCGGATACTTCTCTTCCTCCTGATTCCGGAGGCGCTGCAGTTTAGCTTTGCTTTTCTTTTCCCATTTTGAACTTTTACAGTTTTGGCACGTTCTTGTAAATAAAGACATATTTTTGCTCAAGTATCGTTTGAGTCTTATTTTTGTTTGAATATCTATGCAAGTCTTTAATCTTTGCATTTGCTCAAGAGTTATGCGCACGTTTTCCTGTTTGCGCTTTACTATGTGTAGTCTCAAATGTGTTTTCCTCGAAACACTTTGGTTCCGAGCATTATCGCTTTCTTGTGAGGGTTTCTATAAGTATTTGCGCAAGTTAACTTTTTGCGTCCTTTTTCATATGTGGCTTCGGGTGTATTTTTCCCCGAAGGCATTTTTGATTCCGAGTATAGATTCTTCCGGAACCAACCCTTTAACGTAAGAGTTTTTATAAGAGAGGGCTCTCTTATGTTTACGGTGCTCTTGAAGAGGACGTCTCCTGTTCATTGCACTAACATTTGAAGTATTTGTTTAACTTTCAAATGACAAAGTTTATTCATCGTTCAGACAAGAAACAAGATAAAAACAAAAGGATTTCATTTTATTCCTTCTATTTTCAAAACGATACATAAGCATTTGCTGTGCTGAAAAGAAATTGCCATTACTTGTGGCTATCTTATACAACTTGTTTCTACGGGGCTGGCTGTGCAGTCCCCGATCCCGATGATGCGTTTAGTTTTCGGATTTGCGTTCCTCGGTTGACGTGGCAGTCATTGTTGTCGTATCCTCATACCATTCCCCCCAGTGTTCGAATGCGAAGAGTTCGAATTGGAACACTGGAAGTCTTGTATCTTCAAAGATTCCATTAATTAATTGCAAGATAATCCTCAACTTGGTAACACAACTTTACTTCCCCTCAGGAATTTATGCAATCGAGCGAAGGAATATCTAACAACCCTCTAGTGGTTTGTGCTCGTGAACGGTTGGGTAACCTTTGTTCAATAGAAAACTTAACTTCCCAGTGGGAATTTTCTATCGAACCAAAGATTATCTAACCACCCACGAGTGTAAGCTTGCTTGTTTGCCTTGCTATTAAAGGTCTTATTGCTGATGTCTTCGTAATATGCTTTCTGTTGCTGCCTCATTAAAAACCTTGCCAGAAAAACCCAATTAGGACAAAAACTAAACGAAGAGAAAAAGAGTGCAGCACATACTTTTCGCTTGAATAATGTTCATCAGCAATAATATCTTTTGAGGTGTGCCGCGTTCCAGTTGCTTGGAAACTTGTCTCCATTATGGTTCTCCAACTCGTATGAACCTTTCCTAGTGATAGCTGAAATCCGGTAGGGACCTTCCCAAGTTGGACCTAGCTTCCCCATGTTGAGCTCCCAGGTATTTTGGGTTACTTTCCTCAGAACCAAGTCTCCTACTTTGAAATAACGGAAGTTGGCTCTTCGATTATAATATCGTTCCATTCTCTTCTTTTGAGCTACCATTCTTACATGTGCCAAGTCCCTGTGTTCCTCAAGCAATTCCAAGTTGATTAGCATCGCTTTGTTGCTTGATTCTTCATCTGACTGAAAATATCTCAAAGTGGGTTCGCCTACTTCCACCGAGATTAGGGCTTCAGCATCGTACACAAGGGAAAAAAGAGTCTCGCATGTACTTGATTTGGCCGTTGTTCGGTAGGCCCATAGAACTCCGGGCAATTCTTCGGGTTCCAAACTTTTCTTGAGGTTTTGAATAATCACTTTATTTGTTGACTTTGCCTAACCGTTTGCGCTTGGATGATAAGGAGATATGATCCTCTTTATCTTCAAATCTTCGAGAAATTTTGTAACTTTTGCACCGATAAACTGTGGCTCATTATCGCATACTATCTCTTTTGATATTTCGAACCTACAAATTATATTTTCTCACAGAAAATCGACCACTTCGCGTTCTCCGATCTTCTGATAAGGACCTGCCTCCACCCATTTAGAAAAATAGTCAGTCAAAATTAAAAGAAATCTTACCTTTCCGGGAGCCCGTGGCAGCAGTTCGACGATGTCCATCCCCCATTTCATGAACGGCCATGGGGACAGAACCGAATGTAAGGGTTCTGCTGGCTGGTGTACTAATGGTGCGTAGCATTGTCACTTATCACATTTTTGAATGAAGTCTTTGGTGTCTTGTTCCAAGCGAGGCCAGTAATATCCTGCCCGTACCAACTTCAGCACCAAAGAATTTGTGCCCGAGTGATTGCCGTAAATCCCTTCATAGACTTCTCTCATGACATAATTAGCTTCTAACACTCCTAAGCATCGGGCCAGCGGGCCTTGGAAGGATTTTCTATACAATTGGCCTCTCTTGAAGCTATAACGTGCAGCTTTGGCGCGTAACGCCCGTGATGATTTTGGGTCTTCGGGCAACTTCCCGTGCTCGAGATAGTTGATTATTTCATTTCTCCAATCCCAGAACACACTAGTCGAATTTACCTCATAATAACCATCCGTATCTAGAACTGAGCTCATCAGTTGTACTACCGTTCCAGATTTCGATTCCTTTATTTCCATCTATGATCTTAAGTTTGCTAATACATCTGCTTCTGCGCTATCCTCCTCGGGATGTGAGTAATTGACCACTCCCGGAACAGCGCCAAAAGAGCCTAGACCTTTACCACGTATGGTTGCATATGTTCTTCTTTGGTATCAAAGATCCCGTAGACCTGATTTACCATCAGCTGCGAGTCACATTTAATTTTGATAACCTCGGAATTAAGTCCCCAGGACAATTCGAGCCCCGCAATCAAAGCTTCATACTCTGCTTCATTATTAGTTAAAGGGATCGTTCTGATGGCTTGCTTAGGGTTTCCCCCGAAGGCGTGATTAAGACTATTCCGAGTCCAGACCCCTTTACATTGAAAGATCCGTCCGTATATAAGGTCCAGACCCCCGATGTCGATTCCGACACCATTACTACCTCCTCGGTTGCCAGAGGCATCATCCCCGGACTGAAATCGGCCTAGAAGTCAGCCAAAACTTGCGACTTAATTGCAGTCCTTGGTTTGTATTTTATGTCGAACTCACTCATTTCGACGGCCCATTTGGCTAATCTACCCGAGAGCTCGGGTTTATGGAGGATGTTCCGCAAAGGGAAAGTAGTCACTACAACTATCGGGTGACATTGGAAGTATGGCCTCAACTTTCGAGCGGCGACTACGAGAGCTAAGGCCAGTTTTTCCAAATGTGGGTAGCGAGTTTCTGCTCCCGTTAAAATTTTGCTGACGTAATAAATGGAAATTGCATACCTTCGTCCTCCCGGACTAAAACCGCACTTACCGCAACTTTTGAAACCGTGAGGTAGACTAGCAATGTTTCACCTTCTTTTGGTTTTGAGAGCAATAGAGGGCTCGATAAGTACTTCTTCAGATTCCTCAGAGCCTGCTGCCACTCCTGTGTCCATTCAAAATTCTTCTTCTTTTTGAGCAGTGTGAAGAAGCGATGACATTTTTCTGATGACCGGGAAATGAACCTGCTCAAAGCTGCTAATCTTCCTGTGAGCCTTTGGACTTCCTTTACGTTTGACAATTGATCCGGGATATCCTCTATGGCCTTGATTTTGTTGGGGTTTATCTCAATTCCCCTTTGTGAGACCAGAAACCCTAGAAACTTACCAGAACTGACCCCGAACGCGCACTTCTCGGGATTAAGTTTCATGTTATGCTTCCTCAGGATGTCGAATGTTTGGCCATCCCCGTCTTGGGTTTCACGTGTCCTCCCTTTAGACGACCACATGTCATATCATATTTCACCCTATACGCCTGCATAACTAACCATAGGATAAATAATATTTAGGTAGCAAGACTGCGCCTCAAAGTAAGGACCCGTTTGGTCATAGATTTTGTCAAAAAATTTCCAAATTTGTTTTGGCAAATACATGTTTGTTCATAAATTTTATCCATATTTTGGAAAATTTCCAAAACCCAAAATCCAAATCCCAAAACCAGCTCAAGAGCTGGTTTTGGCACAAAATATTACTATTTAAGTTTTTAAAAATTACCCCAAACTTTTGTATTTTATAAAAGAGCAACCATTTATTATTTTGTAACAATGTTGTTTCATCTTCTTGGTCATCTGATAGTATATTATGTAGTTAATTATAAAAATGATAATTTTGTACCAAATTTATTTTTGTTCAGGACTATGATTTGTGATAATAATAATAATAATGAATGTTATTGATGAAGGTACTGTTAGGTATTTGTGATAGTTTTTAGAACTTGTGGGGTATAAGTCATGTTTCATGTTTTTTCAAAAACAAAGTGAAATATGTTTTGAAAACTGATGTCCAAACACATTTTCATCTTCAAACCAAACTTCATCCCAATCAGATTTTTCAAAATAAATTTGAAAATCTAGGCCAAATGCTAACTAAGTCTGCAACATCTAGAGAAGATCTATTACTTAGAATAATAAGGTATCTCACTGAGACTGAATAACGACCATAGAAGTTAAGAAATACTTCTTAGTTCTCCATGTCCTATTGTGAGGCTTCTTTCACCCATAACTCACCCTTCGACTCAGATATAAGTCAACTTATGTTCCCAATAGATGTCATATAAAATATTCTACAGTTCGTAACATTCACTTCACCATACTTAGGTAAGCTATAATGACCCAATTTGTCATTCTGAGCTCTACCATTCCGTTATGTGAGTTGACACAATAAGTAGTGTTTACCCTTAAAATGAGTAACAATTAAATTTATACGCGGTTTAAAGGATACATGATTTAATTTAATACGAATGATCTAAGAACAACAAATAGTTGAATTAAAGGAAAACAAGGCGATATAATAATTAAGCCTCGCGTTAGTTTTGAATGCTGGGAATCGGCTTCGATCGAGCCCTCGAGATAATCTCGGTTACATCTAAGAAATGAACAGCTGAAGAATACCTTGAACAATAGCTAGAAGACAAAAGTAAACTTTATCATTTTGAAATTCGCGCCAAAAGTAGTGAAAAAATAAAAAAGGTTCTCCCCTTTATATAGTAGTGGAGTTTCAACCCTAGTACAAGTCTAAATAAGGTAACAATCTTTTTTATTTAGTAAACTACAATCCATGCCGTAATATCCGGTTGATGGCGGATATTTCGGCTTCTCGTAACCATTGTCCCTTTAACTTCGACTTTTTGTTTTGTTTGAGCTCAATTTTCCCATATTTGGTCATGCTCGATTCTTGGCGTGTCGTTCGCCCTTCCTGACTCTGATCTGTGAGAGCCCTCAACTTTGCCCGAGCCATCATTAAACCGTGTGATCTATCGTTTCTTCATCGGAAAATCGGGGGTAACTTCATCCCCGATTTTACCCGTACACAGATAGTCCCCCCACTTCTCGTAGAATAGATTTATGGGAATGACATACAGACATATAGATGTATTTTCCTCACACTGTACGGTATCACGTCATTCATGACTTCTCACACATATTGGCCTACGGGCATAGTGATGTATTTTTTCACTGGCTATCTGGAAAGAAAATAAAATATCTTATCATTGTTGAAAGAATTTTTGGGAAACATTACTGTTTTCAAACTTATTCGTATTTTTGGCAACTTCGGTAAACGACTTGGGACTTTCACTGATACACTTGAAAGGCAGAACTATTTTTGAAAATCATGATTTAGCTGAGCATTTATTCCTTGGGTTACTTCTTTCATTAGTTGCTTTATGTGGTTATGAACTGTTGTCGGTTATTGGAGTTGGACTCTGACCTTGGTACAAGCTCGTCATTACTTTCAACCTAAGGTTAGGTTTGTTACTTATTGAGTATATGGAGTCGGTTGTACTCATACTACACTTCTGCACCTTGCGTGCAGATGTTGGCTGCTGATGTTGCTGCATTCGTCGGGAGCTGGATCTAAGGTGTACCTACGTTTCGATTGTAGCTGCCTCTTGTTCATGGAAGCTTTTGATTCATAAAACTCTGTTTATGTACTTTTCAAACAAGTGATGTATTTATTTTATACCAGCTTTGTAAACTCTATTTTTAGAAACTCATAATTTGTACTACCAGTTCTTGGGGAATGTATTGGTTTTATATATTTTCTTTTAATTAATTGCCTTACTAAATTTATTGGAATTGGATAGTTGATAATTGGCTTACCTTGCGAGTTGGGTTAGGTGCCATCACGACTAGTCGGATTTTAGATCGTGACAAGTAATTAGAAAGAGTGACGAGATGAATAATATAATCTCATTGGGATCTTAATCAGAAAACTTTTTAAACAAAAACATGTCATTTATATTCTTGCTATCAGATTCTTGAACTTTTTCTTTTCAATATTTTCTTGCTAGGTTAAACATAACATCCTGTATTAAAGAGTTTTTGTACCATTTTGATTATGTTCATTCTTCTCTGAATTTCTTTTGTATAGGAACAAATAACCATTTTAGTACATTCAATTGTCATAAGACTCTAATATTAACATTATATTTGCCAGCATTTTTGTTCAGAACTCGATCATAGATTTTGGTTCTATCCTATTATTTTCATAACAAACATCACAATTGTGTGCATTCGTCCCTCATCATGTATAGATGTGAAACCTTCATGCTCTACATATAGAGGCTAATCTATAGTATTAATCCGATAATATAAAGAGTAATTTAAGAAATTACAAGTGTGCTCTTTAATAGTTTAAGCTTTTAGATAAGATTGTCACACAATTCAACATTTATTAGAGCATGCAAGAATTTTGTGACTTCAAGTCACATCTCTATCCTCCTGGCTAAAATAGATTAGAGTTGTAATGGAAGAATGACAGCAATTTGCTTTAAAAAATGAAATGTAATGATCTTGGTCAACACTTCATATATACTTAAAAAATAAATAACCACCTGTCCTCGCTTTAATTTTTTTAATAAAAAATTAAACACGAAAAAATCATTTTATCTCTTTTGATTTTTATCTTGATAGAGAACCTCTTTGTTCTTTGACAAAATAAAGGTGAATCATTTCTCTATTACTAGATAGAGATTAATAAGGAGTTTAAAGGTCTTTCGATGAGTGACAATGAATATGATTAAGGATTGTTCATATCATGCGATATACTTATAGTGTGAATGGTGTATTAATAGTTACGGTCATGATATAGCAATCGAAACGGATGATAAGAACATACTCTATCCGTTTCAATTTATGTGAACCTATTTTCTTTTTAGTCCGTGCAAAAAAGAATGACCTCTTTCCCTATTTGGAAACAATTTACCTTTATGCAATGATTTATAGCCACACAAAATATATGTGTCTTATTTTACACCACAAGTTCAAAAATCTTCTCTCTTTTCTTAAACTCCGTGCCCAATCAAATGAGTTCACATAAATTGAAACGGAGGGAGTAATAAAGAATATAAGAAAGTTTTAGATAAGCTTCATTACATGTTTGTATATATGTATATATTGATCACATAAAAATCACATGTATATATCTAATTAAACTGTGATTGTTCATCTTCATAGGTTCAAATGATATCCAAAGTTATTCACCCTGGCAAACAAGTCATCGTACGATGATTCATATTGATCATAGAAACAAATACTTTATTCTTTGAAGTATATTTATTAAAAGTTTTATTTTAATAATATTAATAATAGTGTATAAACTCGTGCATTATATGATTCGGCTCGAGAAACTTGTAAGTCTTAAAGAGGTTGCATTCTATGTAAATTCGCATGATTAATTAGTTTAGGCTTGATAGGCAGTTTGTGTAGTTTACTCTAATTTATAAGACTCATTTTATCGGTGACCTGGGCTTTAAGCCCAAATTCCTCATAATGGGCTGTATGAAAAAGCAAAAGAAAAAGAAAAAGCCCAAACTGAGATCAGCTTCTTGTTTAAATTCCTGTCAAACCCTAAGCTGCTAACTTGCTACTCGGCCATATCTTTCTCCAGCAGCGACCTCCTCACGTTGGCGTTCTCTGACGGAATCAAATGGTTAGATATTCTTTCCTCTCTTTCTAATTAGACCAAACCCAATACATGTTTGCAAAATTTTAAATGGTAAACCACACTTGTAGTCAATCGGATTATCATATTGTGTTTACTAACTACATGTATCTTCTTATTTTCTTCTCATGATAGTAGGTTAAGAAGTAAGAATCAATTTTCTGTTATTTACATAAAGAACCAATGTGTTTTTTGGTGAGCAGGGGATAGATCTGAAAGCGGGAGGTAAGAGCAAGAAGACGAAGCGCACAGCGCCTAAGTCTGACGATGTTTACTTGAAACTCCTTGTCAAGGTTTGGTCCCTCTAACTTTCTCTTTTATTTTTTCCCCTCAAATCTTGTCAAAATGTTTGAGTAGTGGATTTTGTTGTATGTTAATAGCTTTACCGATTTTTGGTGCGGAGGACCGGAAGCAAGTTCAATGCTGTGATTCTTAAGCGGCTATTTATGAGCAAGACCAACAAACCACCCCTTTCCCTTTCGAGGTTGATATCTTATGCCAAAGGAAAGGTGCATTTCTTCTCCTTTTTGCGTGTATGTGTTGGCGTTCAAATTCATTTTATGGACTGAAGTTGATACTTTTTTTGATGTTATGTTTTAGGAGGATAAGATTGTCGTCATTGTCGGTACCATTACGGATGACGTTAGGGCTTATGATGTTCCGACACTGAAGGTGTGTGCTCTAAGGTTCACAAAAACTGCAAGGGCAAGGATTGAGAAGGCTGGTGGAGAGTGTTTGACATTTGATCAGCTTGCGCTTAGGGCCCCACTTGGTCAGAACACGGTATTGAATCTTAAGCTTATTGCTCTTTTATCTTCTGATTGTAATTTTCTATCAAGTTTCAGTTATAACCTAGGAAAGTTGGTTAAGTTATAAGTTTTGATGTCACTACTAGTGTTCAGATATTGATGCACTATAGTAGCCTTAGATTGGTCAATATAACTACGTTGTTATTGCACATAGTTCTTCTTGGGAATCTTGTTATGATTCCAAAGATTTTATCTGTGCATAGAGAAAACTGAAAAGAATCCTATCTGCTTGAGCCTTTTCCTAGTTGAATCCATGGAGTTGCGCTCCAATGTTATAGGATAACATCTTTCTTACTTTTCAATTTATTTCTCTCTTTTGGGAGACAAACTTTGGGGAAGGCTTTCCCCATGAAATTTTCAGGACAAGGAGAAATGTTAACTAATGCAAACAGTTGCTTTATTTTAAGGAATAAGGTTAATGCAACTGTTTGACTTCATTAATTTAATTTTGAACGAGAGCGGTGCTATATTGCATCAATCTGGGTTGTGCATGACTTGTAAAATAAAGTGAGTTCTGAATTATATTTGGTTTGTTTCCCCTGTTTCTTTAGATGTGACTTTGACACTTTTCACATTATAAAATATTGGGTCTATTAAGAGTTTCCGACGAGCTTATCTTGATTTCATTATGCTTGAGAATGTCTCAAATTTGTTTTATATAGTACTCCCTCCGTTTCAATTTAGATAGGTAGTTTGACTCAACACGGAGTTTAACCAAAAAAAGAAACTTTTTGAAACTTGTGGTCTTAAAAGCTAAGGGGTAAAAGCTTTGTGGGGCCATGACATTTGTGAGGTTATAAAAGCTTCTCATTAAGGGTAAAATGAGTAAAATGAAGAGTTTAAAACTGAATTATTTCCAATTGTAGAAATGTGTCATTCTCTTTGGAACAGACTAATAAGAAAAGTATGTCATCTAAATTGAAACAGAGAGAGTAATAGTTATTCAATAAGATATTCATTTTGAAGATGGGGAGTGTTCATCTCGATTCTATAAGATTGCCTATTTCATGGGACTTGATATAGAAGCGTTTGCATGAATTACATAGGCATCAAGAAGAACACTTCTTTTGTTCAGATATAGTAAATTCCGTGAGTTAAAATTGCCAAAAAATGGGGCTAACAAAGTTGAATCTTAAAAAAGCTGTATGTGAATGTTGCAACTTGACCATTGTATTACCCAAGCATCAGGATTTCCAATTTACATTACATACTGGAGTAGGTGCTGATTTTGAAAATCCATGCAACAGAGAGACGTGTGATGTGCTCCCAAAACAATTTTCTTTTGTATTCATTTGATTTTTGAATTGGTCAAGTGTCGCTTTGATTCTAAATAATTTGCTATGTCACTTCATACTAAAACTGTTAATTGCATTTAAAAGTTTACCAGCAGAATTGTTTTTAATGCTTTTCAGATGCAACAAAGATGTAAATTAAATTTGCCCTGATAAGGTGCTTACAGAGTAGAACTGTAGAAGGCCGTGCAAGCATCAAATTTTTGAACTTAATATGGTTGGTTGTTGATTGTGAAAATTCATGCAACTCATAAAATGCATGGTATACTTTCTTGCGTGCATGTTATATGCTTAAATTGTGCAAGTTTGATTTTATGCTTGGTGGCTACGAATGCATTATATTATCCATGCTTTCCACGTTGGAAGAGGAAGTACTTCGGCTTGTTTCGTGTCTCCTGTCATACATGGCAGATGAATATACGTTCTTGTGTTTCTTCTAAAAATGAAGAGTCATCACTGTCTCCTCAATGATTACTGAAATGACTTCAATGTCAATATACGAAGTCTTGTGTTAATATTAGTATGTGAATGTGCAGCTTCTCCTCAGAGGTCCTAAGAATGCTCGTGAAGCAGTGAAGCACTTTGGTCCAGCACCTGGTGTTCCACACAGCCACACCAAACCATATGTGCGTTCAAAGGGAAGAAAGTTTGAGAGGGCACGTGGAAGAAGAAAGAGCAGGGGTTACAAAGTTTAAGTTGATTTTCATTTGTACTGTCAGGTTAGCTTAAGCAATTATTGCAGCAATAGAGATTTTGAAGATTACTATCCAGTTTTGGAATTTGCTTGTGTTTACTTATTTTTTTAGGATATTTTAATTCTATGAACATCCAATTTTGCTTCAAGTTGGATTTACGGTGTGATTTGAGAATCGAACATAACTGCTTTTGGTTAATGCACAGTCTGATTTGAGTTGTCGTGGCTGAACCCCACATCGAATCTGCTACGAATCATATACATAACCACAAATTAGAGTATTTGGCTGGATAGAAGTCATTGAAAATGTTTTCCGTTAAAAGTATTGTTTGATGTTTGGTTGATAAGTAATTTCTTTTTTCATACAACATGTTTGGCGTTAATAATAATATTAGCTAATCGAATTGCATATTGATGAAAAGGTTGAATAATAATGCTAGCATATTGGGTTGAGCAAGTGATATGAAATTAAAAGTTAAAGATAATTGTAAAGAAAATGATTTTCTTCCATAAATGTGAAGCTATTTTCCATTGTTGATTGAAAATAATTTTCCTTGAAAAACATTTTCTTATAGCTCCATTATTCACAAACCGGTATTTTGAAAAGCATATAATACTAGTGGTTCTACCTATCATGAAACGAGGCATAAACATCACAAATCTTTTGAATTTTCATACTTTAAGAACATAAATATAGATTAGAAGAAAAATGTTATGGGGTGCATATATAATATATAATGTATGTACCCATTAGTAAATATTGAATTCGGCGGGCTATTTATGTAAAATTTCAAAAGTATACTTTACTAGTGGCATATTTGGACATATGGGGCTTTACAGCCGAATGCGTGCCAACTGCCAAGTACAATAAGATTAGTCCCATGAGACTTAACCCCTTTATGGTCAGGTCGCTCGATTCACTTTTAATTTATAGTTCAAACTTCCAAGCAAGCCAGGAAATGTAAAATTTCCTCCTTTAAAGGAACATAAGTGTACTATATCTCCGCATACATGTGTACGTACATGTTTTTCCTTTTCCTTATTACTATATGTTCACTTCATTTAATGGCAAAAAATGAAATTTAGACCAGAAGAAAGGCGTGTAACTCTATGAAATTAGACTAAATGTAAGTACAAATTACCCTACTGCCCTACATAGTATGACAGGATTTATAGCAAATATTTAAGTCTAACGATCTGTTATTATAAATTCGACTAACATAAAAGTATTAATGAACTTTGGTGAAGTTATGTAGCAATGAGAAATTTAGAACCTTGAGAAGAACGAAATATACTGACAAAAGCTAGAATAACGAGTACAAAATGGTTGTTCTTAACTTCTTTGTTTACTCTGTAAAATACAAGAAAAAAAACAGGTCAGTTACTTTCTTTATGGAACTATAAATTTTCAATTCAAATGACCCCTTTTACCAGAATGATAAAAAGATGTGAAAATGTTGGTCTTCTCCACGACACAAACGGCATATGTATCTGTTTGTGGGCTAACTAAAAGATTTTGTAAAGTTTCCTAGGAGTCTTTTAACATTTCCAGAAGGAATTAACTTCTAAACACTAACAGGGTAAAAAGTATTTATACAATCAAATAATTTAAAAGATAATAGTCATTTAATCTCTACAATAAGCATCTTTTGGTAACTTGAAGCAAATAGTGGGTTACACTTGAAGCAAATACTGAGTAACTGATCACTATAACTAATAAAATTATACAAAAACAAACTATTTATAGTATCGGGTCTATAACTTATGTATTAAGTAATCTTCTTGTTTACCCGAAAAATCAGATAATGTTAAATTTGTGTATGGTTATAAGGATATGCGCTACAATTTGATACAAATCATATAGAGAGATAGAACTATGTGTATTCTTTACTATGAGAATGAGAATAGTGAGCAAAAAGAATGAATAAGATAAGGTAAAACAAGCACAAGGAGATATCTTTCAATATGAGAAGCGATCTTTTGTTACAATGTATTCGGTGTGTCTATGCTTATAAGGATTCCCCCTTTTATAATAGAGGGATCCTACTTTATTTATAATAAAATAAAGCATATAGTGGAGGACCCATAATGAATTGTCTCTTCCTTGATTCCCGCCAAGATTCTCTCCCTTAGTGCGGTTGTAATGACTCTTGTCTGTGAGCTCGATACTCACTTGAACTCGTTATTGGGTCGAGTCCTCGGTTTTGGCTTGAGTTCGTCCTTCGGGGCGTAGCGCATTTCCGACCTCGAAGCAATGCCTTGCGGATCAATTTGGTCACGGGCTTGATAAAAGTATCGAACTGACTCCTCGATCAGCCTTCAGACTCGAGGCTCGTTTGTACTGTCTTCGGAACTCATCCCAAAATCCCGCTCCGGTTGCTTACGATTCGAATTCGATCGAACGTAGGAAGGCCGAAATCTATTTCGACCGTATATAGATAGTCCCCTCGTTTCTCAGGAAGGATGTGGTAAGAATCAATATGATCTTCGACGGTTCGATCAGGTTATAAGCTGACATTTTCACAGGTCTCGATCATGACGTATGTGATAGCTGTCCCATCAGTTTAGTTTTTCAAGGTATTTAATCCATGTCAGACGGTGGTCGGCCACCTTTGATATTGAACCACCACGATGCAAGCCTATAAATAACCCCTCCATCTAACATTTACCACTTTTACGTCTTCACTCTTCCAAAATTTCTTACCCTTTCTCTCTATTTCGCCGCTTGCAGAGCCATCCACACCAGCTTTGCTGTCATCAAGTTTTCATCTTCCTTGCCTTTCTTTCTCTCATATCAATGGCCAAAACTTCGAAAACTGTACCTCAGAAGGAGAAAGCTTCTTCTTCACGGTCGTCCGACGATAAGGCGCCGGTGGAGCCGCCTACCTATGAGTTTGTTCCCGGCCCGTGTACTCTGAAGATCAATTTTAAGGTTGAGAATCCTTCATCTGTTTCGGGTCGATGTGAACATGTGTCGATGTACATGTGCTCGATAACAGAGGGTCATCTCGAGGCTGTGAGGAAAGACTGCAACTGGGGTTCCGAGGTTGTGTTGCAAATTCCCTCCCCCGAAGAGAGCGTCATCACTCATGTGGAGGGGTTTTTAAGTGTTTACACTTACCCCTTCACGTTGGGTCCCGTCGACCCAGTGATCATTGATTTTTGCAAAAGATATCAGGTCACCCTTGGTCAAATTCATCCCTCTCTATGGTGTATAGTAACCTTACTTCGCTTTTTCTCCAACAAGGACGAAAATGGAGTTTTCCCTAAATCACCTCATACGATTATATCAGCCTCAAATCTTCCGAGGACTAATCAGGCTTCATCGTCGGGCATCGAAGGCTTTGATATCGAGCATTGACGAAGACAAGGATCGGGGTTGGATGGGCCGATATATCCGGGTGAGGACCCGTGACCTCATTCCGGAAGAGAAGATGCCGTTCCCCGAGGAATGGAATTTTGACCGTAAGTGGTTTTCATAAGAGGTTGCTTTTCGCATCTTTTTCTGATTTTATCTGATGTCTTTCTCCGATATACAGCTGCCCCTTAGATGCCACAAGCGGTACCCGACCTCGAGGATTGGGTACGAAAGTTGGCCTCGACTTCCTCTTATGCCGAACGCGCTTGGCGTGATTTGGCAAAAGGTAGATGGGAGGCCAAGAATCATGGTAAGGGTTACTTCTCGCGTTCTTCGAAACATTTTTTATGCTCCATTCGTTACCGATTTCCTTTCATGCAGGTGTAACCAAGGATGCCGTTTTGAGGCCTTCGAGTGGTAAAGAAGGAACCAAGTCCCTGGTCCCGGAATCGGGGAAAGATAAGAAGCGAAAAGCTGTCTCTCGGTCAGAGGACCCCGAGCACAAAACTCGAAGGGTGAGAAGGAAGGCAATCGCTCTTTCGATGGACTCGGTCCAACGACTGAGAGAAGAAGAAGAAGAAAAAGATAATGCCTCAGCTTTGGTGATCCGATCTATGAAAGCTGTCGAAGTCGCCAGAGCTTCTGAGCCGATGGCGGCTGTACCGGTCGGGGTCGGTTCCGGTACCCCGAGTCTCGACCAGAGCGTCCCGAGTGATTCACTTGGGACTATGACAGTGGGTCATTTGCCTTCTCTTCCAACCTTTTCTGAGGAGGCGTTAAAGGAAGCTCGAGAATTGAAGACCCCCAATATGGGCGGAGGCTCTAGTGTAGGGGACCCTTTTCGGGATTGCTTTACTGGAGTCGATGATGCCTCCGACATTGGTGACGCTTCTCTTCTCCTAGAAGAGGCCCAACATTTCATTTCTCAGGTAATGATTTTATTGTACTTGGTTTCTTCGTTCTTTTCCAAACTTGACTTGTGTTCTTTCCCTACTGTGCAGGCCATTAGTAGGTTTCGAGTCGACATCAGCCTGTGTGAGGTCAAGCTTTAGAAGGTCTTGGGGGAGAGAGATGCCCTGCGGCTTCTTTGCAGCCAAAAGGACGAGGCTATAAAGGACCTCCAAGCAAATTTGGCTAAGGCTCGTGAAGAAGAGGCCGAACTAGATAAGCAGGTGAGCCTCATTCTGTTAGAGTATGGGTTTGACTCAACTGTGGAAGTTAACCCTTCGTTATCTCAGCTACAACAAAAGGTTGAAAAGATCGGGTTACTTCTGGAAGAAGTCGATCAAATCAAGGCTGAATGTAATCGATGGAAGGAGACTATCGACAGGCTGGCTGCGGAATAAGAAACCATCTTGGCCAAATTATTATCGGCCGATGTTCAGCTTCGAAGTGTCAAGCAAAAAGGTTCGGCCCAGGCTAAGAGGATCGAGGAGCTTGAAACACGGCTTGCTGAGCCAGGGCGGAGGTTGAGTCATCGAAAGTCATGGAGGTGCTGTGTATCGGGCTGATGCCGAGGCTGCTCAGATGGAGGCACGAGAGGCGGCGGATACTGCCGAC
>AWOL01S0056224.1:1905-20345 GCA_000715115.1 Nicotiana otophora | reverse complement strand
GATACAAATTATGCTTAGTCCCATCGAAGGTCATGCCGAATGTCTAGTCACATCACATGTCACATCGACTGTCTAGTCACATAAAATGTTATGTCATATCGAACATTATTTTTTGGTCCAAAAGAAACACACTATTTTCGATATGACTGTCTAGTCATATCGAACATTTTTAACTACTACAATAACATTGTTGTAATTATTATTTTATTTTTTAAAGGGACAATAATTTGATAGAATATCCTAATATTTGAAAATAGGACAATTATCAATAAATCGTTTAAAATTTAGAAAAATGCACAAAAATGATAGTATTTAACTAATTGCAATAAAATGATAAAAATTTCTGTATTTTGCAAGAAATAGGAATAATTAATAATAAATTGCATTAAATCTTAAAAATGTGCGAAATACTACATTTTAATATTTAATGACTAGGAAGCCTGCATAAGTTAATTTTAAATACGGAGGGCCAAAATTAGTTGTCAATAACTGCCTCTCTTTGACAAGAGATGATGTAAGAGTCTTCGGGAATATATATTGATGCCATACTCATTTATTTCCTGAAATGACAGAGCGAGAATGAGGAGGTTTTAAAGATTGTGACGAACTCTGGTGTTTGAGTTGCCTACATATCTCGGGCTGCATGAGAATCTAGTCGCGAGTAGTTCTGGAAGGTTGTTGAGTACTAATTATGAATCGTAGCCTCATGGAGTGGAAGACAAATATTTGAGGATGAAAAGGTTCATGTGATCTCGACATTGTTTCCATGATTGCCCTAGTGCCGGACTATGGTGACACTACGATGTAGATGTTGGATGACAAGTGGATTGGTCTGATTAATGTAGGTGTGGCCAGACTCTGTGTTGAGTTTCCTACATATCTCGAATGTAACGAGAATCAGGCTGATTGTAGTTCAAGAAAATGATGGGATAAGTTGATTCTTGATTTTGAAAATTGTCCCAACATCAAGCTGTGATGACACTAAGTTTTATTATGACTATGGGGGTTTGGATTACCTATACACTCCATGTCAAATGGGCTGTAAGATGAACGATACTTGGGGACATGCCACCGCTGTTGGAAAGCTCGACGTCTGTCTTCAAAATCTAGCCTAGTTTATTGATAGAAGATAATCCCACGTTGTGTCGCGTCTTTGATCAGGAGAGTTGAGGAAGTGTGGACTATGCTTCTATTTGACTTGAGAAAGATGGACTGTAGTGGCTTGAATGATGCATGTATATGCGATGCGAGAATAGTGTGATTTTTATCTTTTTGAATAAAATGGAATAGAGTCCCAAGTTGGAACTCTAATTTGAAAGAGATCCGGGCTAGATATCAGAGCATTTGATTGTTAGACGGGCTATGTTACCATTTCGATGCAATATCAGAGCATTTGAAATCTAAAATACCCATATTAGAAGGTTGACGCCTATAAAATTTGACTATGAAATGAAATGCTCATTGTTCATGAGAGAGCCTAAAGAAAGAAGCTATTTTTTATGTAAGAAAATTGATGAAAAAGGTTCTACTTGTTTTTTTGTTGTTTTCTGCATTTTTGTTGTTTTTTTGTAGCTTTTGTAGAGAATATTCAAAAATTGAGAAGAGTGAAGAAAGATTGTGATTTATTAACGGATCATCATTTTTTTGACTTGGCTTTGGTTGGTAACAATAATTATTTTTGTGCATAGGAATTTTCACCATATACTTTCCAGCAAACCGAGATCAGCTTATGGATAATTTTATAGATTCGAGTGGTACCTCATGTACACCTAAGTTCGATAAGATTTGTTTGTCTTGCTTCAATCAAAGGTTTTGAATTTAGCCTAACCTCATGTTTCAAATGCTCTCACCACAAAGAAAGTCCTAATTTTCACACATATTTTGAAGCTTTTATGTTTTTAGAACATTTTTTGAGAAGTACACTCACACTCAGAATGATGTTCAATGCATGCGATTGTGATTTTCATGATCCAAAATCTACTATATGTTGTGATGGCGCCTAATGCCGCCATCAAGCAAGCCAACGATGTTCGATCAACTTAATTACTCATTTTTATTATTTTAAAATCATAATTTCCATTATTTAAATAGTATGAAATAGAATTTACAGTGTCAAATGATAATAATTACGCGAACTACCATACCAACCATCCAGTAGAAGCCCTCAAAACCCGGTGTCACAAGTGCATGAGCATCAACTAGGAAATATAATAAAATACAACATCTGTCTGGAATACAAATTAGACAGGGGAATATAAATAACTCTGATGGAGACTCTGTATGCAGCGGATTGTAGCATGGAATGCAGCTCATGGTAAAGTCCCCGCAATAGCCGCGCCTTTGCGCCCAAAACACCACCAGACATCTTTGTACCTGCACAATAAGTGCAGCATGAGTACGTAAATCAATGCGTACCCATTAAGTATCTAGCCTAACACCGGAGAAGTAGTGACGAGGGGTCGACATCGACACTTACTAGTGGTCCAATAAATCAAATACAGTAGGAAGTAAGCAAATGTGAGTAAGAATAAATAAACGAAATAACAAGTGTAAATACGTGGTGCAATCCTCCTCTCAACAATAAACTCACGCTCTCAGTTAGTAGTTACCTCCTCAATTGGAGTATATATATAATGGACCTCACCAGATACGCCGTCACCGTTAAAATCAGGAAAACTCACAGATAAACTGGCTTTTTGTCAAATAATACACACGATTCCATAACAGTATTTTATAGAAATGCCGAGGCGTATGACCCGATATCATCATAATATGTGCACCGTCGAGGGTCGAACGACACGAACCATAAATACATCTATTATATTGCCGATGCGAATGATCCGCTCCCATGAGAGTGTGATACATAATCCTGCCGAGGCGAACGACCCGATCCCATCATAATGTGCGCAACGCCGAGAGTCGAACAGCACGAACCATAGATACATCTATTATATTGTCGAGGCGAACAGCCTGCTCCCACGAGAGTGTGATACATAATCCTGCCAAGGCGAACGACCCGATCCCATCATAATGTACGCACTCTCGAGGGTCGAACGACACAAACCATAAATGTATCTATTATACTGTCAAGGCGAACGGCTCGATCACATTAGAATAAGAGGCTTTAAGGAATAAAAATGCGAGTTATGAACTTTAAGGAAGCCTTTCGATGAAAACGCACAACGCGGGAGAAATTCATAAGGGAGCACAATTATTCCGCGGCTAAATCAAGTAGCTAGTCACATCTCCACCATAGCGAGTGTATCACCCTATGCTATTCTAGTCTCAATTCGTAACGCAAAATAAAGGAATTTAAACGAGCAAAGATAACTCAAATATTACAATTATAGCATGGCGTGAGCCTAAGTCTACCCGGACATAATCAGGAAGTCTAGCATATGCACGGACACTCGTCACCTCGTACGTGCGTAGCTCCCACAACATGTAGCACATAAGAATATAACACCTACGGGGTAATTTTCTCTTCACAAGGTTAGACAAGAGACTTACCTCGCTCCAAAGTTCCATAACCAGCTCAACGCCACTCAAACACCTCAAACCGATGCCCGACTCTCTAAAACTAGTTAAACAATGTGCAAACCAATCAAAATATACCCCAATACGTATATGTTAACAATTTATAATGATTCCCAACTTCGCTCAAAAGCCAACAAAGTCAACCCTCGGGCCCACACGCCCGGATTCTAAAACTTTTCGAAGATAAACCTTACCCATAACATTACGAACTCAAATATATAATTTATTCCTAATTCCATTTCCAAAATAGTGGTCAAAATCCAAAATTATCAATTCTAGGTTTTCTACCAAAATCCCACAATTTTTCTAAATTTTCCTCCTTAAATCCACATATAAACATTACATTTATCTCACAACAAGTGGGAAATTACTTACCTTGTGTTGCATAATGAAAACTCCGCAAAATTTTCCAAGAATCGAGCTCCAAAAATCCCAAATCAAATTGACGAAATGACCAAGTTCGATCCCTTATGTTTTGCCCAGTTTTCACTTCTGCGGATAGAATCTTCGCATCTGCGAAGTCGCTTTTGCGACCACAAATGCACATCTGCAAAGTCCACTGGTCAGCAGTCCCATCGCACCTGCGGACTCCCTCCCGCTTTTGTGCAATCGCAGGTGCGAAGCCATAGCCGCCTCTGTGCTCTAGCTCTCTTATGCGACCACTCTGTCGCTTCTGCGAAGCCATAGAAGGTTCCATTTTCCGGTTCTATGAAGCCTTCCTGATCCAGCCTTCCTCGCTTCTACGATGGGTTCCTCGCTTCTGCGACCCAGCTTCCGCAGAAGCGATCGCACCCGCAACCAGAAAAATCTCAGCATTTCCTTAGTCCAAAATTCGATCCGTTAACCATCCGTAATCCACCCGAGGCCCTCGAGACCTTAATCAAATATACCAATACATCTTAAAATGCAATATGAACTTAGTCGAGGCCTCAAATCATGCCTAACAACGTTGAAATTACGAATCGCGTCAAATCAACTTATAAATTTTCAAATTTCCAAATTCTATATCTTGTGTCGAAATGTACCAAATCAATCCGGAATGACTTCAACTTTTACGCACAAGTGAAAAATCACAATACAAACCTATTCCAGAGCTCGGAACTGCAAACAAACATCGATCACATCGAAAGTCCACTTCAAACCAAACATATGAAATTCTTAAACCTTAAAAATGCCAACCTTCCATAATAAGCTCCGAAATGCTTCTATACCACCCGATACTCAACCCGAACATACGCCCAAGTCCGAAATCACCATAGAACTTATTGGGACCTTCAAATCTTGATTCCGAGGTCATTTACTGAAAAGTCAAACCTTAGTCATTTTTTCAACCTTAAAGCTTCCGAAATTAGAAGTTTCTTTCCAAATCAACTCCGAACATTCCGAAATTCAATTCTGACCACACGTACAAGTCATAATACCTGAAGTGAAGCTACTCAAGGCTTCAAACCGCCGGACGACACACTAGAGCTCAAAACTACCGGTCGGGACATTACATTCTCCCCCACTTAAATATACATTCGTCCTTGAATGTGCCAAGCACTGCTCTGGATTTGCCCCAAAATCATTGGTCAACACCTTGTGCACTTACCCGTGCCACCACAACCCAGTTGGGCACATTAGCTCGATCTAGACTGAATATCCTCCCTTTTTATTTAGTCAATAAGACTTAGAACCAAATTCCAACCACCGAATTTCTCTACAAGACTTGATTCTAACATATGAACATTGTATTAGTCACTACACACTGTACCAAAACATGATCATGCACCCATGCAGATATCACATAACGCACCGCATAACTCATTTGCCCAAGGAAACCTCCTCCAAGCACAATAGCTTGAATTTCACTGACCCGAAGCCCGTAGTATACCTCACAACACATATAAGCCCTCTTCCAACTCTCGCAATATTGCCACTGTCACGCCCCGAGCCTGGGTGGCGAGACCGGCACCCAGTGCCTTATCTATCCTTGTGTACCAATTTGCGACTAAGGGACTCTGAACATATAATGTCATACCTTGGCCATGGGCCACATTGCAAGATAATTTGCGAACGCTAACTAAACATCAACATATAGCTGGGCCGACAAGGCCGTCATAACTACTTCAGCTGACAATCCATAAAATATATATAGAAGGCATACAAGCCCAACATACTGCGTTAACTGACAGGATATGTCTACAAGCCACTACTGACGGATGTACTATGATCAGGAAAGAGCCCCGACCTACCCATAACATATATATACATATATACATAAGATGTACATAAAACTCTAGACCCGATAATTCCGAAGGATGTGGAGCTTACCGATAAAGCTGAACTCGGACAACACCTGTTGAGAAGGTCTACCCGTCTATCTGTTTGAACCTGCACGCATGAAATGCAGCGTCCCCAGAAAAGGGACGTGTACGAAATAATGTACTGAGTATGTAAGGCAACAAAATAACTGAAAGATGAAACTGAACTGATAATATAATAACTGAAAGTAACTAGGAGTCAAAGAAAATCTGAAGATATGCTTACCTGCTGATACTGACTCAACTCTCTCACTATAGTAAGTAAAATAGATGTCCGGCCCTATAAGGCTCGGTATATATAACTGCTCTGCCGTAGTAGGCTAGCTCATAGGCACTCTGCCATACTAGGCTCTGTATCTCGGCCATGCTGGGCTCACTTATAGGCGCTCGGCCACAGTAGGCTTGGTATATAACTTACCATCTGATCAAAGGTTGCCCAATAGGGGCCTGCCCATCGAATATAGCTTGATGGTGGTGAAAATATTGTAATACTGCATATATATAGACCCCCTGCTCTCTTGACTGGAATAAGACAGTACTCAATTGAATATAAAGTCCGATACGGGAGAATACTGTAACTTATGAGACTAGGATAGTGTATATAAATTTGGGAGTATGAACTTCTCTTTATGCCTCGTTATCAAACACATGTAATTACGAGATCATGCCAAAAAGAAGGAAGGGCTTAGCCTTAACATACCTGAGCCGATTCTCTTGACAATCCCTCTAACACAGGTCTTTTGCAAAGAACACATAACGACGGATCGAAGTAGGGAAAAATTCGTATAATATTCTTGAGAAAGATTGCACCGTGCTCTCTTAGAATCGCAAATTCTCATGTTGTAGTCTTGTATGAAGGTTTGTAGAAAATTCCATATGATCTCTTTGTGAATTTAATCATAACCTTGTATGACATTTGCTAAAGCCATCATGTTTAGATTATGGCTTTGTGAATTCCATCCATAAACTTAGCAAGCTTATACATCTTCCTTAATTGTTTTTATCAAAGTGGTTGATGACTTGGCCACCAATCTCATTAATTGTGCCACCTAGCTTTATAGTGTAATAGTCACTTATTTGAGTTTTAATTCCCACCTAATTTGCTGCCATGTTTTGGGACACCTTAAGCTTTATCCATAATTAGGAGTTATCTCAAATTACTTAACATACTACTCACTTTTAACACACTTTATATTTCTTACTATCATGGTCATATGGTACCTTGTATGACACTAGTCCATAAATACCGGGTATTATAGCTCAGACCGTATTTTATCCCAAAATATCAAACTTCGACGAAATTCATTTTCTTCGATTTGCTTACCCGCTCAACTTCAGGAATTTACTCATCACTTATTTGAAGTAGCGTAATGCTTATAATCTCCAAAAAATCTCATTCCCTAACTTACGTTGATTAACTTACGACGAAACTTTAATGTACAAAAATGCGGGATGTAACATCTCATTTCCAAGCTTATATCAATTTACTTATGGTGTACTTTCACGTATGAGAACATGGGGTGTAACATCATTCCCCCCTTTGGAATATTTGTCCTCGAATGTTGATTGATGCACTTATCATTTTCATAACTGATGTCTTCTGAATACTTTTGTACTCTCTTTGCCATCTAGGCAACTGTTCTGTGAATAATTCTAAAGGTCAGGGCATTCCCCCCTTTATGCCTCTTTTTTACACCACGACTTGTAGTCAGAATCCTTTAAATCTCGTAATTGTTGCTTCCTTCTATCATGCAGCCTGTACGACAGTGACCTTGTACGTGCGTCTATGCAACTCTTCTCCCTTTTTGCTCCAGCTTCTAGCCAATCTCTAGGCCTCACTTTGCAAACATATATAGATCTTGATAAAATGTCCCTCTGGGCATCTATAGGTTTTCTGAAGTTCTTCGCTCGGTACGTTGTCGAACTTATGAATATTGCTATACCTTATTTCATAGATCCGTTTATCTATCCGTATGACTTTACTGCATCTAGGTAAGTCATACTGTACCATAATTCTTGCTTTGATTTATCGTTAGTGAGGTCTGCTACCAAACTCCAAGTTACTCTCGTTGCTTATTCTTAAGACTGATGGCCTAATCTCATCTCATACTTTATAACTTTTATCCATCCATTGTTGATTCACCTCAATATTGATCTACAATCTACCACTAATAACTTGAAACTTCTTACGTAATCACTAGGGTTGACGTCTCATCGGGGAACATCTTAAATAATTAGACTGATCCACCTGGGGGCGATACCATGCTTCCATAACCGTGTTTCATAGCATCCCAATGTGATTTACCTTATGTGGGTATTTTAGTTTTGTATAATTCATGAATCCTTTCTTTTCTTTTCTTTTTTCAAATCATTACTCAATCTAAGGCCCAAATGTCATCCTTTATCTATCACAATTAAATCCTCATTCTACTACCAGGGCAGCATTTCATCTCTCCCAAATGCTATTAGTGTTAGACTTCTTTAAGTTCATTCAGGCTATGCTGAGCTTTCTATAGCTTAGAGAAACCATTAGCTCTCTTGTTTTCATGGGCTTAATCATGAGGAATTATCCATTTCTCGTCACCTTCTCACTCGCCCTTTATTATCCTTACTCCTGTCATAAAACCTTCTCGCTTTACTATACTTTAACTTGCGACCTATACATATCTATTTATACTACTAGCAACCTCCCTTCAACTTGCTTGCACCATAGATTTCCTAATGTTATTCTGGAACATCAAGAGAGACATCACATCATCTCTAACTCTTCTTTACTCACTGGGCTAGATATCTCGTATAAGGACCCGTAAAAACTTTAACCAAAACAAACTCGGGGTTTCGTAGTGCCAAGATAGATTCCTGCGTTGCTTTAGTAGAAGAATGCAGAAGAATGCATTTCTGCGGCCCATTATGCATCCGCATAATCACTATGCGGACCGCATATCGGTCGCATAATCCCTCTTGGGTTTTTGCGGAGGGAGTTCTGCGGTGCATTATGCGACCACAGAACAAGTATGCGGACCACAACAAGTAAAAATACGGTGGCATTTTGAGTTGTGGCTTTGGGACTAAAGATTATTAATCTAAAAAGATGGAAAGATTGAATTGGAAACTATGTGATCCTTACTTGGTGTTTCTTTGTATTTCTATGAAGTACTTATTGATTATTATGACTGCTTTCTCTTTGTTTCACTGTTCATTCTACTAAGATTGGTGTTTGCCTTACATATTAGAACTATTCGACAGTACTAATGTCCCTTTTGTCGGGGGCGCTACATCTTTGAATGGATGTAGGTGGTTCCATTGCAGATAGCGGTGCCCTCTTTCTCTCCTCACAGTAGTCTTGCTGATCCCCATTTCTCCCAAGGGTCATGTAGTCCTTCTTTTGTATAAGTTTTCATATTTTGAGGTATAGCCGGGGCCTTGTTGCTGGCATTGTCATGTTGGTCTTTTGTATCATTAGAGGCTCCGTAGATGTTTATGTGGGTCATATATGTAAGTTGGGGTGGTTGTTGGATCGAGTTGTATTTTGGAAACTCAACTATGGCATAATATATATAAGAAAAAATGAACTAGCAATGTTTATATATTTAAATAACCGATCTCTCCCCTGTTTTACAAATGGTGATGCGATCCCTTTTTAGATTATGAATATGTCGGGTAGGAAAGGTTTAATAGGCTTGCTCGACCGGGTTCACTCGGTAGAGCGCCGGTCGCGCTCCCCAAGGTTGGGGCGTGACAAACTTGGTATCAGAGCCTATGGTTTTAAAGTGTCCTAGGATGTCTCGGAGCCATGTCTAGTAGAACCCTTCTTATCGGTGTGTTGTCGACCACACCTATAATTAGGGGGCTAATTGGACATTTAAGAATGAAACCCTTCATTGTTGTTCTATATCGTGCGATAGAGCGGAACATGAGGTTGTTTTCCCCTAACTCGTGCATTGTTCTAAATTTCAGTAAATGGCACCTAAGAAGAGAGCGAGAATTGGCCAAGGAGCTAATGCCACCCCGGGAGTGGCTGTTGATCCCTTACTTGATAATGCGGGTGAGGATAATCCCCCTACTGTCGCACTGCCTGATTCGTCTACTCTAGAACAGACTATCCCAGTTCATACACCAACGGAGGGTGCCACAATCCCTCCCACCGATATTCATGTTCCACCTCCAGCCCCAGCTCCTGATCTCGGTATTTCCGATGGGGATCTTAGAGGAGCTATTCAGATGCTAACTCAGTTAGTAGCTTCTCAGGATCAGAGGTCAAATGTTGCACCCACCTCATGTAGCTTGCAAGGAGATTCTTTTTGTTCCGGGGTAAACAAGTTCCTTCAGTTAGACCCTCCAGTGTTCACAGGTACTGATCCCGGGGAAGACCCTTAGGATTTCATTGATGAGTTGCATAAGACTCTCCGAGTTATGCATGCTACTGAGACGGAGGGAGTAGAGTTGGCCTCCTATCGTTTGAAAGGGGTGGCATAATCTTGGTTTGAAATATGGGAGGATTTCTGTGAGGAGGGGAGCCTTCATGCGAGATGGAGTGAATTTGTGGATGCCTTCATAGACCATTTCTTGCCTGCTGAGACTAAGGCAACCCGTGTTGTGGAGTTTAAGACCATTAAACAGGGTAGTAAGAGTGTGTGGGAATATCACAAGGAGTTCGCGTGCCTGGCAAAGTATGTTGTTCATATGATGCCGACTATGGAGGCTAGGGTGCGTCGATTTGTGCAGGGCCTTAGCCATTTGGTTATTAATGAGGCTGTCACAGCTGCTCTATTCTGACATGAACTATGGAAAGATGGTGGCATTTTCCCAAGATACAGAGGCACAAAAATTAAAGCACATGATGGAACAAGAAGGTAGTAGTACGGCCCGATCAGAAGGCAACCTTGGGGATTCGTTTGGAGGTGGGAGATCAGCTTTTCGGCGAGGATCATCAGGGACGTCCCAGTTTCATGCTTAGTCTTCAGCTAGTGCCCTGCCATCAGGGCACGGTCAGCAGCATGGGAGTCGCTTTAGGTCCGGTCAGGGCAGCAGGGGTTCCCACTATCAAGGCCGATCAGGAGGGAGATTCCCGCAGCAGCAGAGGGCCCCATGCCCTAAGTGTGGGAGGATACATTCGGGAGTATGCTACTTGGACATGCCAGTATGTTACGGATGTGGAATGAGAGGCCATATTTAGAGGGAGTGTCGTGCATCTCGTCAGGGTGCAGGGAGGGGCGCAACCCAGTCATCCAGTCCTACAGCTACTACATCTTTAACATACCCTCCAGCTCGAGGCTCTTAAGCAACTGCAGGGCATGGTACAGCTTGGGGTTGTGCACAGAGTTCGGGAGGCCCCAGCTGATTCTATGCTATGAGTGGTCGACAGAGTGATGAGGCTTCCCCTGATGTCATCACAGGTATATTGACTGTTCAATCTCATGATGTGTATTCCCTTATTGATCTCGAATCTTCTTTGTCCTATGTTACTCCTTATGTTTCTACGAGCTTCGGGATAGAACCGGAATAGCTTCATGAGCCGTTCTCTATATCTACCCCAGTTGGCGAGTCTATTACGGCCACACGGGTTTATAGAGATTGTGTTGTCACGGTGCGTGATCGGGATACTGTGGCTGATCTCATTGAGCCGGGGATGATTGATTTTGATGTCATAATGGGAATGGACTGGCTTTATTCATGTTTTGCCAAACTCGACTGTCGGACCAGAATTATGAGGCTTGAGTTTCCTAACGAGCCAACTATTGAGTGGGAGGGAGATAATGTTATGCCAAAAGGTAGGTTTATTTCTTACCTTAAGGCCACAAAGATGATCAGGAAGAGGTATATTTATCATTTGGTCTGAGTTACGGACACCACTGCTGAGGTGCCTACCCTTGAATCTGTACCAATTGTGAATGAATTCCCCGATGCCTTTCCGGATGATCTCCCTAGAATTCCTCCAGATAGATGATTTGTTTGATAAATTGCAAGGTGCTAAGTTCTTCACAAAAATTGATTTACGATCCGGGTACCATCAATTGAAGGTAAGGGAGCAGGATATTCCGAAAATAGCCTTCAAAACCCGGTATGGGCACTTTGAATTTTTTGTAATGTCTTTCGGGCTAACAAATGCCCCGGTAGCTTTCATGGATATTATGAATCGGGTCTTCAAGCCGTTTCTTGACTCCTTTGTGATAGTATTCATTGACGACATCCTTGTATATTCGCAAAGTCTAGATGACCACGCCGACCACCTCAGGGCAGTTCTGTAGACTCTTCATCAACACCAATTATATGCAAAATTCTCGAAATGTGAATTTTGGCTTGAATCTGTTATATTCCTGGGTCATGTCGTCTCCGGAGAAGGAATTAAGGTTGATCCTCAAAAGATTACAAGGGTGAAGGATTGGCCTAGACCTACTACTCCAACAGAGATTCACAGTTTCTTGGGTTTGGACGGGTATTATAGGAGGTTCTTAGAGTGGTTCTCCGCTCTTGCCTCTCCATTGACTAAATTAATACAGAAGGAGGTTAAGTTCCAGTGGTCCGATGCTTGTGAAAGGAGCTTCCAGGAATTGAAATCAAGGTTGACTTCAGCACCGGTATTGACCCTGCTAGAGGGTATCGAAGGATATGTGGTGTATTGCGATACTTCAAGGATCGGTCTTGGGTGTGTATTAATGCAACATGGTAAGGTCATAGCATATGCTTCAAGGAAACTTAAGAATCATGAAAAGAACTATCCAACTTATGATTTAGAGCTTGCGGCGGTGGTTTTTGCATTAAAACTTTGGCGTCATTATTTGTATGGAGTCCATGTAGATGTATTCATGGACCACAAGAGTCTTCAATACATTTTCAAACAGAAGGAATTGAACTTAAGGTAGAGAAGGTTGCTTGAGTTGCTCAAAGAGTATGACATCGACATTTTGTATCATCCGAGGAAAGCTAATGTGGTGGCAGATGCTCTTAGTCGGAAATCTATGGGTAGTTTGGCTCACTTGGAGGTATTTCAAAGGCCCTTGGCCCGGGAGGTTCACCAGTTGGCCGGTTTGGGAGTTCGTCTTGCGGACTCTAATGAAGGGGGAGTGATTATGCGAAATAGGGCGGAATCATCGCTTGTGGTGGAAGTCAAGGAGAAACAATATAATGATCCAGTGTTGGTGCAGCTGAAGGAAGGGATTCCTAAACATAAGACTACGGTTTTTTATTTTGGCATGGATGACGGTACATTACGGTACCAAGGATGACTATGTATTCCAAACGTAGATGGTTTTCGGGAAAGAATCATGGTAGAAGCTCATACTTCTAGATATTCCGTGCACCCAGGCTCTACAAAAATGTATCATAATCTCAAGGAAGTTTACTGGTGGAATGACATGAAGAGGGGTGTGGCGGACTTTGTGGCAAAATGTTCAAACTGTCAACAAGTGAAGGCCGAGCATCAAAGGCCCGGTGGGTTAGCTCAGAGTATAGAAATTCCAATGTGGAAATGGGAAATGATCAGCATGGATTTTGTGGTAGGATTACCGTGCACTCCGCGTAAGTTTGACTCAATTTGGGTGATCGTGGATTGACTCACAAAATCAGCACACTTCTTACCAGTTAAATCCACCGACACTGTGGAACAATATGCTCAATTGTATATCAAGGAAATAGTCAGACTTCATGGCACTCCAGTTTCCATCTTTTCCGATTGAGGGGACCAATTCACAGCTAATTTCTGGAAGAAAGTTCAGCAAGGTTTGGGTACGCAGGTAAATCTTAGCACGACTTTTCATCTATAGACTGACGGGCAAGCCAAGCGGACTATTCAGACGCTTGAGGACATATTGCGTGCGTGTGTGCTTGACTTCAAGGGTAGCTGGGATGATCATTTGACGCTCATAGAATTTTCTTATAACAACAGCTTCCATGCCAGTATTCAGATGGCGCCATTTGAGGCATTGTATGGTAGAAGATGTAGATCGCTGATTGGGTGGTTCGAGGTTGGAGAAGCTGAACTAATTGGACCAGATCTTGTGCATCAGGCTATGGAAAAGGTTAAGATTATAAAAGAGCTGTTGAGAACTGCTCAAAATCGTCAAAAATCCTATTCGGATGTTCGTCGCAGAGACTTAGAGTTCAAGGAAGATGATTGGGTGATCTTGAAGGTATCTCCCATGAAGGGGATTATGCGGTTTGGAAAGAAAGGGAAATTAAGTCCGAGGTATGTCAGGCCGTATAGAATCATTCAAAGGATAGGTCCGGTGGCGTACAAGCTTGAGCTACCACCTGAGATGTAATTAGTGCACCCAGTATTCCATGTGTCCATGTTGAAGAAGGTAGTTGGAGATCCGTCCACTGTTGTGCCGGTTGAGACCATCGAGGTTAGTGAGGAACTGTCATATGAAGAGATTCCAGTTGCTATCCTTGACAGACAAGTCCGAATGTTGAGAAACAAAACAAATTGCATCCATAAAGGTATTTTGGTGAAACCAGCAAGTCGAAGAAGCTACTTGGGAAGACGATAATGAAATGAAAGATAAGTACCCTCATTTATTTGAGTNTTAAGATCATAAAAGAGCGGTTGAAAACTGCTCAGAGTCGTTAAAAATCCTATTCGGATGTTCATCGTAGAGACTTAGAGTTCAAGGAAGATGATTGGGTGTTCTTGAAGGTATCTCCCATGAAGGGGATTATGCGGTTTGGAAAGAAAGGGAAATTAAGTCCGAGGTATGTTAGGCCGTATAGAATCATTCAAAGGATAGGTCCGGTGGCGTACAAGCTTGAGCTACCACCTGAGATGTAATTAGTGCACCCAGTATTCCATGTGTCCATGTTGAAGAAGGTAGTTGGAGATCCGTCCACTGTTGTGCCGGTTGAGACCATCGAGGTTAGTGAGGAACTGTCATATGAAGAGATTCCAGTTGCTATCCTTGACAGACAAGTCCGAATGTTGAGAAACAAAACAAATTGCATCCATAAAGGTATTTTGGTGAAACCAGCAAGTCGAAGAAGCTACTTGGGAAGACGAGAATGAAATGAAAGATAAGTACCCTCATTTATTTGAGTAGCCATGTAATAGCTCTATAAAGTTGCCCCCCCTCCCCCAAAGTTGTTATCACTTGTTCGGCTAATATAAAGACACTCCTTTCTAGCTATATATCCCCCATGAGGCTTCGATTGGTGTTATTTTGCATTCTGTTGTGTCATTTAATTCTATATATGTTGCTAAGGTGTGCTTCAGGGGCTCTCTGACGGGTGGATAGGCCTAAATACAAAGGAAACTCTAGCAAAATTTTCAGGAAGTTAGGAAGTTAGGCAAATTTGGGGCTGATGGTATATGGCATAACTGAAACTGTGTTAAGTGAACCTTGATCCTCATTTGAGGACGAATGATCTTAAGTAGGGGAGGATGTAAGGACCAGTAAAAATTTTAACCAAAAAAACTCGGGGTTTCGTGGTGCCAAGATAGATTCCTGCGTTGCCAATATTGAACAGTACCTTACGGACTTAGAGGAAAATGTTTCACAGAAGAACGCATTTCTGCGGCCCATTATGCGGCCGCATAATCATTCTGCCGACCGCATAATGTCTGCAGAGTGAAGCAGAAAGTTGGCCAATTTGAGATCAGCTTTGCGGTCGATTATGCGACCATATATCGATCGCATAATCCCTCTTGGGTTTTTACGGAGGGAGTTCTGCAGTGCATTATGCGACAGCAAAACAAGTATCTGGACTGCATACTGGTCGCATACCTGGGCCGAAAGTTTAGGCCCCTGAGGGCAATTTCTGCGGTCACTTTGCGGACCGCATAACCATTATGCGGTCGCATATGCGATCACAGACCTATGTCGGGCACCTTTTTTCTTAGTTTAAAACCCGACCCCCATTCTTTTAAAACACCCCTTTAGTCAATTTTGAAGCTCATTTCTGATATTTCTAGAGTGAGAGAGAGGGTTCTAGAGGGAGGGCCTAATTTTTCATCAAATTGATCTTCAACCACCACTCAAAGCTTTGGAAATATTCAAGTAGAGCACCAAAATTCTTCATCCTAAAAGGTAAGGCTTCATTACCCCGACTCCTAATTTCAAACATAGCTATAATGGGGTACTAGGGTGATACTTCATGGGTATGAAGGTGGTTTATCTTTTATGCATGTGTGATAAAGAGTGTGGGGAAAAAGTGGGCTAGAACCATGAATGTTTTCCTAATTCTGGGTTCAATTTGTATATTGCTAAAATAGATTGAGGTTGCTAAGGGTTTCGGATAATTGTAGAGTCTAAAGAAGCATAATTGAGGTATGTATGGCTAACTCTCTTCTTCCTAGAATCGAACTCCTGGTGTCCGAATAATGGGTGTAAGTTCCAACTTGATCATACTAGAATTGTTTTCCTTAGTGTGTTTGATTGAAAGATCCATGTTCCCTATTTGTTTTAGATGGTTACCATGTCATCATGCTATTTGAGAACGTAATTATGATACTCCAAGCTCCTTCCCTTATATGTGAAATGACTTATGTGATGGTATTTATCGACATGAATGATGATGTTGTTTGAACAAATAAAAAGGGAAAGACTTAAATTGTAAAATGTTCCCAAGTGCCAAGAACTACATAATAAATGAGGCTGTTTGTGCCATGTAACGAAATATGGGAAAGTTATGTCTCAAGTGAGATGGCTTAGCCGATCGGGCCGAGATCGGACACCATGCTGTACACATGGTGGCATTTGTGTTGGAATTATTGTTTACATGGTGGATATGGATATGTCTCACTTGAGATGGCTTAGCCGGTCAGGCCGAGACCGGACTCCGTGTAAAACACGATGGCGTTGTGAGTTGTGTCTTTGGCACTAAAGATTATAAATCTAAAAAGATGGAAAGATTGAATTGGAAACTATGTGATTCTTACTTGGTGTTTCTTTGTATTTATATGAAGTACTTATTGATTATTATGACTGCCTTCTCTTTGTTTCACTATTCATTCTACTAAGATTGGTGTTTGCCTTACATACTAGTACTATTCGACAGTACTAACGTCCCTTTTGCTGGGGGCGCTACATCTTTGAATGGATGTAGGTGGTTCCATCACAGATAGTGTCGATCGCAGATAATGGTGCCCTCTTTCTCTCCTCATAGTAGTCTTGGTGAACCCCATTTCTCCCAGGGGTCATGTAGTCCTTCTTTTGTATAAGTTTACATATTTTGAGGTATAGTCGGGTCCTTGTTGCCGACATTGTCATGTTGGTCTTTTGTATCATTAGAGGCTCCGTAGACGTTTATGTGGGTCATGTATGTATGTTGGGGTGGTTGTCTGATCGAGTTGTATTTTGGAAACTTAACTATGGAATAATGTATATATGGAAAAATGAACTAGCAACGTTTATATATTTATATAACTGATCTCTCCCCTGTTTTACAAATGGTGATGCGATCCCTTTTTGGATTATGAATGAGTCGGGTAGGAAATGTTTAATAGGCTTGCTCGACCAAATTCACTCGGTTGAGCACCGGTCGCACTCCTCGAGGTTAGAGCATGACATCTCGGTACCTTGAAACTATAGGCTGGAAGATATTCCACTGACGACGCCGCTATCATTCCTGGATACAGAATCTCCGAAGTATGAACTGTTCACAACCTTCTGCATTTGAGTATTTCACAATTTGTTTACCTTTACCTTAAAATCTTGCATCATATCTTCTATCTCTTTCATGACCTCCCCTCCACATAGGTACAATTCACATCCACAACTTGAAGCTCTTATTATAACACTTGTACCTTTGGTGCATACACGATCCGGCGAGAGCTTCATATTGACTTCTTGTGAGGCTGGTACTTTTCCAACTAACTTTATCGTAGAGCCGTTATAGAATATGGCTATTGTACTATCTCTCTTGTACCTCTTATATTAAGAGTGATTCTGCAATGTTCTTAATCATAATTTCTATAATTTTCTGGGTCCAATAATCAGACTCCTGATTTATCGGGTTGATGTAACTCTTTAGTTTCCTCTTCCTTCTGATCAGCCTTCATGTAGGCTTAAGCTATCTTCCAATCTGCGGCTCCTGGTATTAGTTATTACTTTAGCCTTTCATGGGCGTTATGGAATATCCATGATACAACCTTCTAACAGTTCAATCCTTTTTCTATGCCCTGGGCTCAATTCTTTCTTTTAACTTATACTGGAGTCTTCTACGACTGTATGAATGTCAGTATATATGTTGGATGGATAATATTCCGAAATATTAAGTGCATTCATAACGTAACTACTTTGGATCATTGATCGAATAATTTCTTTCGTTCCTTTTCAACTTTCTTCAAATGTAAGCAATTACTTTTCCTGGTCTTTCTGCCCCCTTGTTGCGTGCATACTTAGCTTATCTTAGTTTCCACGCATGGCAGAATTTTCGTGCAACTTCATACAATCTCGAATATTACTTTTGATTTTTCTTCCCATTCCTTAGCCACGGTAATTGCTACTTTCTCATGGAGTGCATACAATGTTGTAGTGAGACTATTCTTTTTACATGATCATTTCTTCTTTAGGTCAATGTGCTTAGCTTGAAGCTGTCTTCCTTATTTCCTCAGCTAGCCTTTCGTTGTAGTACTTAGGGAAGACCTTCTGACTCTTATAAAGCTGC
>AWOL01S0056222.1:2502-29037 GCA_000715115.1 Nicotiana otophora | reverse complement strand
ACTTAGGACCGGACCGCGAAGCCCACTTAGGACCGGGCCCGGCCCACTTGCCAGCCTTAATTGGGGTGAACTCAAGAGATTGATAGCCCCAATTAAAGGGTTAAATCTAGATATAGTAATACCAACTTGAGCAAATTTTACTTGTATTATATGAACACCCATTTGGGCTTGAGAAAGCCAAACCGGGCAAAGTCACTAAAACTACCGAGAGGTATAGAGTGAGCACTTATGTGTGATGGTTATATCACAACCTCAATCATAACAAGCTTGTCCTAGATTCTTGATACCCATTAGATACTCACCTAGGCGGAAGTCACTTCCGTAGTGCCTTTTAACACTTGAAAACTTTCACCAAAAATATTGTACTTAGCTTACACTCAACATACTATAGTATAAAATTAGAATAGAATCAATCACAACAATGTTTGGAAGTGCATTTAGGAACAACACGCACATCTAGATTAGCTAGATACCCAACTCCAAACCAAATTAGCTCCTTGTGGAAATCGATCCCGACCTCGTTGGGTAAAACTGCGTCGACCATCCTCGCTACTCTATAGTGGTGTAGGTTTGGACCTGATTACTTTTTGGCGCCGTCGTCGGGGAGTTAGATGGTGTTGGCTATCTATCTAACTATTTGTGTGTCTTGTTTTTCCTTCCTTATGTTTTTCTAACTTTTGTGTATCAATCACTTTAGGTACCAAATGGCTCATAATGATGCTCTCGGACATGTTCTTCCGGGGGAGGAGGTAGATGGAAATGGTGAGGATGAGGTTAATCTAGAACCTCAAGTCTAAAGAAGAGGCCGCCAGACTAATGAAAATATTCCAAACCCTCCCCCACCTCCTCCACGGGCAGCACACCGGGTGCTACCCAATGAAGGTTACGCAAGTGCAATTGTCCCTCCCCAAATTCGGGCGGGCAATTTTCAAATTATAAATGTCATGCTGACCCTATTAGAGCAAAGGGGTTTCTTCACTGGAGCTCCTCATCAGAATGCATACAAGAATCTAAAGGGTTTTGTAGACATATGTTGGGGGAGCAAGCAGGCGAACGTGTTGGAGGACGCTCTGAGATTGGGATTTTTCCCATTTTCACTTAGAGGGGAAGCTTTGGACTGGCTCGAGAGGCTACCAAACCACTCCATACACACGTGGGATGAGTTGGCAGAAAAGTTTATAGCCAAGTTGAGGGATGAGATCTTAGCCTTTAAACAAGAACCTAATGAACCCTACATGAAATCTGGGCTCGATACCGGACAATGGTCAAGGAATGCCCAAACAATGATATGACTGAAGCAATGATTCAGCAGACATTCTATGGGCATCAACACGACCAACCAGTGTGTGGTGAATCAGCTAGCTGGGGGAAATATTATGAAAATGCCTTATGCCGATGCTTGTGACATACTTGATGAGATGGCTGACACATCCTCAACTTGGCAGAGTAGAGCAAATGTTCCTCAGGGTGACCCTAATGTCATCCATCTTCACAAGGAACTTCATGATCACGGACAAGCCATAGTCGAGTTGACAACTACTATGAATTAGTTAGCGAAGGCCCAACTTCAGCAAGTTCAAGGGACAAAACAAGTAAATGCCATGGAAGGGGTAAATGTCATGGTTAACAAGAGGAGACAATGTGGTCAACAAGTGCAAAACAATCAAGATCAATATGAGCAAAGTGGTAGTTGTTACAATCAAGACAATTCTTATGATGATCAAAGTGAGGAAGTGTTATATGCCAATAACTACCAAGGTCAACGGAGCAATGCTCCAACTCAACAATGGAGACAGCAAGGGAACAATCAAAATTGGGGCAATCAAGGCCAAGGGAATTGGAACAATGAAAACAACAACAACTCGAACAATTGGGGGAACAACGATCAAAATTGGGGGAACAACAATAATAATTGGGGAGGCAATGGAAACCAAGGGGGTTGGAATAATAATAATCAAGGCAATCGAGGTCCGGGCTTTCAAAGGCCTCTAATGTATCAACAACCCAACAATCTGCCTCCATATTCATCTCAAGGGCAACGTTCCTCAAACAATGAGATGGGGCGGATAGAGAGTATGTTTAAACAAATGATGGAAAGAAATGCTGACTCCGATGCCCAAATAGCCTCCCATACTACCTCTATTCGTAACTTGGAAGTACAAATATGTCAAATTTCTCAAGCATTGAATACTCTCCCTAAAGGGGCACTACCAAGGGATACAGTAGTAAACCCGAAGGGCGGGAACAATACAGGCCATGCTATGGCGGTGACCACAAGAAGCGGTAGAGGTGGAGATGCAGGTACCTCTAATCCAAAGAAGATTTTGAGTGGTGATGTTGTGTTGAGAAGATGATGAGATTCAAGCCAATGATGAGAATGTGAATAATGAAGTGAGGATCGATATTGATGACAACATGGAGGAGACTCAAAATGATGTGAACATGTCTAGGGAACACGTGATAGACATACCGGAAGCGGTAGTGCCTAAAGCCAAGGCCCCTTTGCCAAGGCCTCCTCCACCGTATCCTCAAAGGCTTGCAAGCAAAATAATGAAAACCAATTCAAGAAATTTATTGAGATGATGAAAAGTTTGTCAATCAATGTTCCCTTGGTGGAAGCTCTCGAACAAATGCCGGGATATGCCAAGTTCATGAAAGACTTGGTAACTAAGAAGAGGTCTATGAATTGTGAGACCATCAAAATGACTCATCAAGTGAGTGCCATTATGTACTCGATGGCTCCAAAGCTTGAAGATCCCGGTGCCTTTACAATTCCATGCACCATTGGTAGCGCCGATTTTGCAAAAGCCTTGTGTGATTTGGGAGCTAGTATTAATTTGATGCCATATTCCGTTTTCAAGACACTAGGTATTGGGCCACCAAGAGCTACTTCCATGAGATTACAAATGGCGGATCGGACAATGAAAAGGCCGCTTGGTATTATTGATGATGTTCTAGTCCGGGTCGACAAGTTTATTTTGCCCGCTGATTTTGTGATTCTCGACTGCGAAGTCGACTATGAGGTGCCTATAATATTGGGGAGACCTTTCCTAGCAACAGGGAAGGCATTGGTTGATGTGGAAGCAGGGAGCTCACCTTCCGAGTGGGCGATGAAAAAGTTGTATTCCACATGTGCAAATCAATGAGGCAACCAAATAGCAATGAAGTTTGATCTTTTGTGGATCTTGTGACGGAAGTGATAGTTGATTACACGAGTGCCATGATCAATGTGGAAGACCCTTTGGAAGTTGTGTTGTTAAACCATAAGGATGATGATAAGGAAGGCTTGGTTGAATGTGCAAATGCATTGCAAGGAATGGGATCCTACTCGTATGGGCCCCGTAAACTTTCCTTGGACTTGGAAAACCGGAAGACTCCACCAACAAAGCCAGCCACCAACATTGGAGTTGAAGCCTTTGCCTTCACACCTCAGGTATGAATTCTTAGGCCCTTCTTCCACATTACCTGTTATTCTTTCTGCTTGCCTAACTAACGTGCAGGTAGACTCCACCCTTGCGGTGCTTCAAAGAAGGAAAAAGGCAATTGGATGGACTTTGGCTGACATTCGGGGTATAAGCCCCGCCTTTTGCATGCACAAAATTATACTAGAGGATGATGTCAAACCCTCTGTGGAACATCAAAGGAGGTTGAACGAGGCTATGCAAGAGGCCGTCAAGAAGGAAATTATCAAGTGGCTTGATGCGGGGTTATGTACCCTATCTCGGATAGTTCATGGACTTCACCGGTACAATATGTGCCGAAGAAGGGGGTATGACTGTGGTCACAAATGAGAAAAACGAGTTGATCCCCACTCGTACTGTCACCGGATGGAGGGTATGTATGGACTACATAAAGCTGAACAAAGTGACCCGCAAAGACCATTTTCTATTACCCTTTCTTGATCAAATGTTGGACAGACTTGTCGGGCGTGCCTACTATTGTTTTTTGGATGGGTACTCAGGGTACAATCATATTCTCATTGCACCGGAAGACCAAGAGAAAACCACTTTCACATGTCCGTATGGCACATTTGCATTCTCACGGATGTTGTTTGGTTTGTGTAATGCACCTGCTACCTTTCAGCGGTGTATGATGGCAATATTTACGGATATGGTGGAGGACTTCCTCGAAGTGTTCATGGATGATTTTAGTGTTGTGGGGGACTCATTTGAAGAATGCTTGGATAATCTTGACAAAGTGTTGGCCCGATGTGAAGAGACCAACCTAGTGCTTAATTGGGAAAAATGCCACTTTATGGTCGAGGAGGGCATTGTCCTCGGCCATAAGATCTCAAAGAATGGTATTGAAGTGGACAAAGCGAAAATTGAAGTTATTTCAAATCTCCCTCCTCATACTTCCGTCAAGGGAGTTAGGATCTTTCTTGTGCACGCGGGGTTCTACCGAAGGTTCATCAAGGATTTCTTAAAAGTGGTGAACGCCTTGTGCAAGCTGCTAGAAAAGGATGCAAAGTTTGTGTTCAATGAAGATTGCATGAAAGATTTTGAGCTTCTCAGGTATAAATTGATAACCACTCCCATCATTACCACACCCAATTGGAGCTTACCATTTGAGCTCATGTGCGATGCTAGTGACCTTGCGGTAGGAGCGGTTTTGGGCAAAAGGTCAACAAGATATCTCATCCAGTCTATTATGCAAGCAAAACGATGAATGACGCCCAAGTCAATTATACGGTGATCGAGAAAGAGTTACTAGCCATTGTATTTGCCAAGGAAAATTTTAGTCCATATCTCATGGGCACCAAAGTGATTGTGCACACCGATCACGCGACACTCTGTTACTTGAAGACTAAATAGGACTCGAAGGCTAGGTTGATGAGATGGGTTCTTCTGTTTCAAGAGTTTAACCTTGAAATCACTGATAGAAAAGGAAATAATAATCAAGTGGCGGACCACTTGTCCCGCTTAGAAGAGGAGGGGAGGCCCACGATAGCCTCGAAATTAATGATTCGTTCTCGGATGAACAACTCCTCTCCGTGTCTTTGAATGGCATGCCTTGGTTCGCCGATGTGGCTAACTTTCTTGTGACTGGCATTGTCCCGAGTGAGATCTCTTCAAACCAAAGGAAGAAACTCAAACGGGACAACTTGAATTATTATTGGGACGAGCCCTATCTTTTCAAGATTTGCAATGATGGTGTGATCCGGAGATGTGTCCCGAAAGAGGAGCAAATGAATATTCTTGATGCTTGCCATTCCTCGCCCTACGGTGGTCATCATGGTGCGGCGAGAACTACTTCAAAGGTTCTTAGCTGTGGATTTTATTAGCCTACCCTGTATAGAGATGCAAGTGAGCTTGTTAAGAGGTGTGATGAATGCCAAAGAGCTGGTGGAATTTTCAAGAAGGATGAAATGCCTCTCACCACTATTCTGGAGATCTATATTTTTGACATGTGGGGCATAGAATTCATGGGGCCTTTTGTGAGTTCGTGTGGTAACACTTACATTTTGGTTGCTGTTGATTATGTTTCCAAGTGGGTTGAAGCTGTATCTTTTCCCAACAATGAGGCACATAGTGTGGTGGTTTTCTTAAAGAAAAATATCTTCACAAGGTTTGGCACTCCTAGGGAGATCATCAGTGATAGGGGTTCTCATTTCTGCAATAAGGCTTTCGACACTTTACTTTCCAAGTATGGTGTCAATCATAAGGTGTCAACCCTTTATCATCCCCAGGCTAGTGGACAAGTTGAGGTCTCCAACAGGGAGATAAAGAGCATATTATCAAAAATTGTCAATGCAAACCGGACTGATTGGTCAAGGAAACTTAACGATGCGTTATGGGCTTATAGAACTGCGTACAAGACTCCAATTGGTATGTCTCCGTACCGGTTAGTATTTGGAAAAGCATGCCATCTTCCGGTTGAGTTAGAGCACAAGTCCATGTGGGCGCTCAAGAAGTTAACCCTTGAATAGGATGTAGCAGCCAATCTCCGGGTGGACCAACTCAATGAACCTGATGAATTCCAGTTTCATGACTATTCCATCTCATCCTTGTATAAGGACAAAATGAAGTACTTACATGACAAATATGCCAGGAATATAGAATTCAAGGAGGGTAACTTGGTTCTTCTATTCAACTCTCGGTTACGACTGTTTCCGGGAAAGCTCAAGTCAAAATGGAGTGGCCCTTTTGAGGTGGTGTACGTGACTCCGTTTGGTGCTCTTGACTTGAAAACAAATGGTGAAATATTCAGAGTTAATGGGCACCGAGTGAAGCATTACCTCGGCAAGTTTGATGACAGCCATGTAGTGGCATTGATCAAATTCCAATGATGTTGGTAACATGCATCGTGCCACGACGTTAAATCAGACGCTTCTTGGGAGGCAACCCGTGTGTTTTTCTTTCTCTTTTGATTTTCTTTTCTTCTTAGATCATGCTTTATTTTGAACTAACTGGTTGTGAGCTTTGTTTAGGAATTATTTGTGCAGTACAGGGTTTTTGATGGAGAAATTTGCCTAAGTGTGGGGAATTACGCGGACCGCGCTCAAATTTTCGAGGTCAGCGAGAGTTTTTTGCGGGGGCGCAATTTGTCAGCGGACGCGGACTTGAAAAGTTCAGAATATAAACTCTCTGAAGTTGTATTCGCGTCCGCGTTCATAATTTTGCGGTCTGCGTTGATCTTATGCGGTCGCGCCCGTTAATCCGCTCTCAGCGGGCCTGTTTCTGAAAAGGCTCTTCGAAAGGTAAAAATCATGGACCGCGGTGGAATTCCGCGGACCGCGCTCGGGTAAGTCGGTGGGACCTCTTGGGTTGGTATAAATAGGAAGTCTTTAGGACTTTTACACTTTTCGAACCCCACACGCTTACCGAAATAGACCACCGTTCATCTTCCCCTTCTTACACTTTCAATTTCATATCTCATTAATCAAGAAGTAATTTTCTTCTCCAGATGTGAATCTTTACATTAATTTCATCTTTGGATTTTCTTTTCTTCTAGTTTTAATTTTTCTTTTTAGTTAGGGTTTAATACATGCCACAATCTCAAAATCATGCTTAATTGATGCTTAAATTCATGTGGGTAATTGCTTTACTTGCCTAATGGGGGATAGGGTTATTAACTATGCATGTTAATTGCATTAATTTTTGCACTTAGTGAAAACCCTAGGTTTCAAATATGCCAGTGCCAGTTTTTGTTTGAATTCCGCGGACCGCGGTCCATTTTACGCGGTCCGCGTTCTTGAATTTGCGAGAGCTGAGTATGGTTGCATGTTCGCGGATGCGATGATTCTTCCGCGGTCCGCATTTGAACTTATGCGGTCGCGTCCAAAATACGCGGTCCGCGCTCATGAGCTTTAGAGATTAAACAAATTGATTTTGCGGCCGCGTTCATTTTTACGCGGTCCGCGCTTTATCTTTCGCGGCCGCGTCCCAAATTATACGGTCCGCGGAAGACCATGATCAGAGAGTTGGTAGTCTTAGTCCAACCTCTTTCGTGGCCGCGCTCCTTTTTACGCGGACCGCGCTGACCCTTCCGCGGACGTGCTCCTTTTTACGCTGTCAGCGGACCCTTGCTTTGAGAAACACTGTGATCATTTCATTTTCTTTCCTTTGCTAATTCATTGAACCACAATACTAATAAACTTTCACTGATTGTGTATGCAGATAATGGTGCGATCTCGTGGCGGTCTTGATAAATCACAAGGAAGGGGAGAATCCTCCCAAGGTCGGGGAAGAGGGAAATAGACTGCATCCTTAGAACCTAAAAAGGTCATTGGCAAGAAACAAACCCTTCGAAGACCTATTCCCGACTCTTCTGAGACTAGTGAGTATGTCCCCTCCTGGGAGATTTCTGAAGGGGAAGCTGCACAACCCCAACAAGAGGCTCAATCAAAGCCCTACTGCCTCGTCGATGAATCTACCTCCATGTCTTGGTCGTCTGATGGCTTAGGAGGAGGTAGTGCGACTTCCACACCACCTGCCCCACCTGCTGCAACTCCGGCCTCAACAGCGTCTCCAATTAATACTGATAATGAAGAGGATGTTCCGGATGACGGGAAAAGTGGTGATACCCGGGTTGGAGGTTTGATTAGATCAAGGAAGCCGGCAGTGTGGCAAGATAGGTTCGTGACTGAGAAGGCCTACCACAAATTCCTGGAATGGTGGCCACAAAGGTCGCTCACCCTTGGGCGACATTTCATAGAAAGAGATCTTCTACCCCACAATCCCAATGTGAAGAAGCAATTTGATGAAATAGTGGGGTGGAAATTCTTCACTAGCAAGCTACCAGAGTCCAATGAGTACTTAGTCAAAGAATTCTACACCAATGTCGCCCACATCAAAAAGGGCACCTATGTGACTAAGGTACGGAACCGGAAGATCAGATTTAATGGCAAGACACTGAACACATATGCCGGGTTCGATGATGTGAGCGAATCCCTGTACTTGGAGAAGTTGGCATTAGATGAGGGAGCCCGTCTATGGCTTGCAGAGGTAATAGCCATCCCTGGGTCAACACCGGCTTGGCTTACACCTGGGGTCCATATTGCTAGAAACACTTTGAGCTTTGAAGCAAAAGGGTGGTGCACCTTCGTCTGCAGCCGCCTTGATCCGTGCCTGCATGACAATGACATTCCACTCTCCCCGGCGATCCTCATAGCATCCATCATGGCGGCCCAATAAATATGGGGAACCTCATGGGCCAGAACATATCTAAGGCAACCCGGAAGGAAGAAATGTCCTACCCTTACCCCAATTTCATCATTATGTACCTGGAGGACCAAGGGGTTGAGGGGAGACACTTTGACACGAAGGTGAAGCCGAAAAGGCCCTTCTCTTGGTGCAGCCTTCAGGGAGCAGACAATCCCAAGTCCAAAGGCAAAGCCACTACCTCCGTTGGCCAGTCTGAAGAGACAAGGGTAGTGGCCACTGGGTCCGAGCCTTCCACAGCCGAAGGTTCATCTGCTGCTATGCCACCTCTATCCTCAGGGCCATCTGTCTCTGCCCCACTATCTGTGCCTTCCTCCTCAGCTTACCCTCAGACTGCACTGCGGGTTAATCAGACTTTATCCAGCATCAACAATTGGATGCAAGTAGCTACATCAAAGCTATCTGCCTTATCCAGTGCAGTCGCAGCACAGGTAGCTCCAGCACAGCTTCGGATGCCTACGTCAGTGGAGGATTCATTGAAGAAGATCCTTGACAACCAAAAGCAAATTCTGGAGACTCTGGGTACTCATGCGAAGGTAATCAAAGATATGGGAAAACAGGTCAAGAAGGTGAAGAAGAATCAAGAGCTGTTAAAGAAGGAGGTGGAGAAGCTTACTTCCTCCAGCGATATTCCTCTGGACCTCCTTATGGAGGAGACTGCACCGGCAGCACAAACAGCACAAGCATCAGAGCAAGAGGCTGACAGAAAGCCGGTGAGAAGATTTGTGGTACCCCAGACCGAGGACCTGGAGATCCAGTTAGAGGATCCTGATGGTGCTGAGACAAATACCACATAGGGAGTTTTCTTTACTCTCTATCCCTCCCCTGATCTTATTTTTACTTTTAGCATTGAGGACAACGCTAACTTCTATTTGGGGGGTGGTCTTATTTTGATTTGATGACTTTGATGACTGGCATGTAATAATTACGATACTATTTTTCTTTATTTTTACTTATCGTTATTTTCATTTTCGTTATTTTTCACTTTTGGTATGTATATAACTTTACCATTCCATGTATATATTCATCCCCATTTTGTGTATATTCGTTTCACTCCCCTATTGTACATATTCATTTTACTTTCCGTATTTTACTTTATAACTTTTTTTGTAATTTTCCTTAATAGCTTAGCTTCTTATTTCCTTTAGTAGCTTCTTTTTGAGTTTGTAGCCTCTTTTAATATTTCTACGTGATCAATAAGCCTTTGGTTTTCTTAATGCCACAGTTCTTTCCAAAGGTGGATGTTGTGTGAACCAGGTGGCTCTTCCCAATGATGGATGGCGTGACAACCTTCTTAAGGGATTGAGTCTGTTTTTCTTTCTGTTTTGGTATATAGTAGTAATGAATAAAAGTGTCTCAAGTAGGATTCACTTGGCACTAACACATTTACCTTCGACCTCATGGTTAGAGACAAGTTTGTAGACGAGATTAGCTCTAGTTGTGACCTTTAGACTCTTGAGTTGACTAAAACTATCATCAAGTGGTTTCTGTGAGCCATCTGTAATCTTAAATCTTAGCTGAAGTTATTGTGGGCCCTCGACTCTATTCTCTGTAACGATCCAGTAGCTTGAGAGGTGAGGTATTGAATTGCTAGTCCAAGTCCCGGGCCAATAAGTCTAGAACTTGCCTTTAATGTTTGTATAGGCAAAATTCTAAGTGTAGCTCGACTTAAGAAGTGAGTGTAGGCTCTCCTTGGTCCCATTTGAACTGTGAAAGCTTCTGTAGCCCACTAATATGATATCCCTAGTCAACCCCTTTGAGCTTAAGCCTTTTTCATTCAATAGCCACATTATAAGCCTTCATCCGTTTTATAATGACCCTCTCTTGGCACCCAATCTTTTCTTAGCATTCATGATGAGTAATTAGCAAAAACATAAGTTTGGGGGAGAGACGAGGAATTTTAAAGTGATGAAAAGTACAAAGAATAAAAAAAAATTATGAAAAGAAAAGGCAAAGAAAAGGATGAAGAGTTAAAAAGAAATATGTCAAATAGAAAGAAAAGGTTGAAGGGATTCAAAGAAAACAATGTTGAAAGGCATGGAATGATGAGAAAAGGAGAAAAATGATTGTCATGAACAAGAAAGAGTGACAATGTGTCTCTCTAGTTCCCCTGAGGAAGAAGAAAATGAATCAAAGAGTCAAGAAAGTATGAACCGAAATAAGACAATGGAGTACTTAAGGAAAAATGAAACCATCATAGTTCATTGTGTCCTACCTTGATCCAAAAGGCCTTCATTACATCCCGCTAAAGCCCTATATGATTTCAAGTTGAGTGAGCTTGCATTAGTTATGATTTACATAAGGGGCAAGCTTATGGTACTTAGAACGAGACTTGTGGCATTCTTTTGAGAGTGATGAGCGCACTTCTTTACAATCCTTATTTTGAGTGTCACATTCTATAAAGTAAGATTTGCTCATGGGGAGTAGAGGAGGATGAGTTTGGGATCCACAATAACCTACGTGAGAGAACGAGCTTCCTTGATAAATTGAGTCGACTCTTGATGCTTTTGTGTCACATTAGAACTATAGAAGTCATAGCATCATGTTGTTGATAATGCATTTGTGTTGAGGGTAATTGTTAGTCACAATTGATGTTTGATGAAGTCACCTTAGGACAACTGAAATTTTCATTTCTTTTTCTTGTGGAGGTGGGAATTACCTTGTTTGCTTGAGGACAAGCAAAAGCTTAAGTTTGGGGAAGTTGATAACTAGGGATTTTAGCCTATTATTTACTCTCTATTTTGCTTAGGTTTTGGGTCAAAAATGTGTAAAGGTATTCCCGAAAACTAACTTAATGTGCTTGCTTGCAGGGTTTGGTCAAAATGAGGGAAAAAAGCCATAATCAACTCATGAAGGAGTCAAACCTGCACGGATCCAAGGCTGAGATATGAGCGTTGAGAGCGGCAGAAAAGCGCGGTCGCGTAAGGACCACCGCTGAGGCGGCCACTATTACGCGGTCCGCGAAAGTAGATTCTGAGAAGCTGCTTTGAATACTAAAATCACCGCTGACTGCGTTGGAAAGACGCGGCCGCGAAATTTTTCGCGCGGCCGCGAAGGGAATTCCACTGAGAGCGCATCTTGAGGTTCAGAGACCCTGCAAGTTAGACTTAACTAAAGAATGCGGCCCGCGTCCAAATTACGCGGCCGTGATGGAAGCACATGCGAACGCGGTTAAAATTACGTGGTCCGCAAAATTAAGCCCAATCCAAGCCAGTATTGAAGAAACGCGGACCGCGCTTATTATTACGCGGCCGCGAAAGCTCAAGCACGGACGCAGTCAGAATTACGCGTCCGCGAATCCTCCGCAGGGGCATTTTTGTTCGGAAATTTTAGCCTAGTATAAATAGATCCTTCTATCAATTTTAGATTAAGTTTTGTTCAGCAGAGCACGTGAACGGCTGATTTTTTCCTTTTTTGGGCAATTTTAGAGTAGATTTACCTTCAAACTTTAGATTTTTCATCTTGTACTTTAATATTATGGCTTATATTTCATATTTATCTTTGATTTCTGCTGCTAATATGAGTAGCTAGATCCCATAGCTAGGGTTGTGACTCAACCCTAGTGTGGGTATTTAATGGATCTTGAATTTTAGGGCTTAATTATTTATGGGTTAGTGATATTTAGCCTAATTTATGCTAAAATTATAGAATTAGTGATTGCAAACACTGATTCATGCCTTTATGACTTAGGCTCTTCTTGAGAAAGAGGGACTAAGTCTAGAAAAATTAGGCTAACAAGGAATTGGGGTGAACTTAAGAGATTGATAGTCCCAATTAAAGGGTTAAACCTAAAGATAGTAATACCCGACTTGAGCAAATTTCACTTGTATTGTATAAACACCTATTTGGGCTTGAAAAGGCCAAATCGGACAAAGTCACTTAAACTATCGAGAGGTATAGAGTGAGCATTTATGTGTGATGGTTATATCACAACCCCAATTATAACAAGCTTGTCCTAGATTCATGATACCCATTAGATACTCACCTAGGCGGAAGTCACTTCCCTAGTGCCTTTTAACACTTCAAAACTTTCACCAAAAATATTGTACTTAGCTTACACTCAACATACTATAGTATAAAATTAGAATAGAATCAATCACAACAATATTTGGAAGTGCAATTAGGAATAACACGCACATCTAGATTAGTTAGATACCCAACTCCAAACCAAATTAACTCACTGTGGAAATCGATCCCGACCTCGTTGGGTAAAACTGCATCGACCATCCTCGCTACTCTATAGTGGTGTAGGTTTGGACCTGATCAATAAGCCAAAATCTTCCCTAAGGATATTTAGCGTAATACGATAATTAAGGAAAGAGTCGGTCGAGCTCAACCAGGAAGAAGCAAGATTCGTGGCCGAGGTGTCAACCATGACCGAGGTCGAGAATCGTGTAAAGAACAGTAACGGTTAATTTTTAAAATAGGATATTAGAGAGAATATTCTCTGCATTTATACTATTATAGTTTTCTAGGGATATGTGTCAAATATATAAGGAAAAAAGAAAAGGGAATAAGGGCATGTAATATTCATGTGATAAGTTATGTGTCCTGCTATGTTTTGATGATCTGACAAACTTAATGTTAAGAACCAGATGGGGAACCTGTTCCACATCCTCTGAGTGCTCAAAGATCAACAAGTCTCAAGTCTAGGACATGCTCCAGAGTCCAAGAAACAACATAGGGAACAGATCGACATCAGTTACCTTGCTGACAGTACCAGTCAACTCCCCACAACTGTAAAGTGACTGCAATTGTTCCTCTGCATACACGCAATATTGCAAACAATGGAGTCACTTTATAGGGAATGCCTTTGTGCCATACATGCTTGCATCATTCAAGTGATGTCACTTATGTAATATTAATATGAAGCAAAGGAAAAACATCACATTTGCACACTTAGAATCGATCAAGCTCTCTCTCAAGTGCATTGCCAACCTGCAAGTGACATCAAAGGCGTCAAGAACAAAGAGCAACATAACGAAGGATCAGTTTCCTGCATTGAGTCATCATATGTCCTTAGTTGTATAGCATCTTTGTCAAAGTGATTTAGTTATAATTCCTACTTAGCTTAGTTAGAAGCATGTTGTAGGAAACCTTTGTAAAATCATAAACCATGAGTTTGTGTCTTGGCTAGAGTTAGTCGAGTTGTAAGCTTTGCAATAGAGTTATTACAAAGGGGCTTGTAATAGAGTTATTACAAGTTAGTGATGGATTAAGAGGTTAATTCCTAGGTTACAATAGTTTGTAATCTGAAGTTTGCTCAGTAGTGAAGTTGAAATCCTACAAGGGTAGGTCGAAGTTTTTAATCCCGTGAGCTGGGAGTTTTCCACGTAAAACTCTATTGTGCTACTTACTTACAGCTGTGTGAGTGTGTTATGTGGGAACTAATAGAGAACCTGATACTCTATATAAGTTTGGTGGACCCTTAGTTTCTATCAAGCTGTTGTTAGGGTGAAATTTCATGTGAACCCAAAGCTAGCTAGTTCTCAAAATGCGCCGAAGGCGCTTGACACAAACTAGACGTGTGAGAAGTCTTTTCATATCCTTAAATCTTATTGAATTTTTGAAATCAGATAATTTCGTGGAGTGGTGAAATGAAAAACTACGAAGAGAAAATTCACATGGATTGATGAAGTACTTGTTGTATTAGTATACAAACTTTATATGTTCTTGTATAATCAAAGAGAATCGATTATGTAAAGACAAGATCGATAATTTCACCTGTGTAAGATTGTCAATATTAGTATTATTATTGAAGTAATGCAAGATAACACATTTTCTATAAAATATGTAAAATATAAGTTTGGAGATGTGTTACGCAATGTAGCAAAGAGAATCTTTTTTTGGCTAATAAAAGAAAAATTTGTTACTGCGTGAAGAAATTAAGCCAACAAGCCTAAAGTATTTCCAGTACGTATGTCTTTGTATCCTTGGCTTAGTTCTGTAGTTGTTCAAGAAAACAACGCAAATTGGCCTAAACTTTTTCTACTATTTAAAACCCCACCTCTCCATAGCTAATGAAATTCCCTTAATGCGGAGAAACTCCAATAAAATCTGCAATGAAAGCCTTAGCATGGTGTAATCAGGTTAAGACCAAGAGGTCTCCAGTTCAAGTATCATCAATATGTAAATTTATATATATAACTTATTTGTTCGTATTTTTCTCACTGGTGTGTGCTAAAAGATGTCAATTCTTTATTTATTTCTTTTCTTGGCATATTGTTGTAAACTGGCGAACACATCCATACATTACAAATAATAAAGGTCTTTACAGAAGAGATAGCTGGAAATTTTGAAATTCTTCACCTTTACGTAAACCGTCAACCGTGTACCGTAAGGCAATTTCATCCACCAATCAGCAGAAATGGTTTAATGCATACGCGGAAGGGACGTCCTAGAAATGCCATACGCCTATCCTAATACTCACAAATTCATATTTACAGAAATATAGAATGAGGAGTAGACAACTATGAACCAAATAAAAGGAAAGACTAGTAGATATTGTACCAAGTGGAGTGCCCAAGGGAGAACTAGGCAACAAATTGGATAAGAGAACAGATAAATCAACAATCATGCATCTTCACCAGAAAAAAGAAGCTGGAACCGGAAGAATAAAGAGCTGCAACTGTACAAATCTGGTGCAATTTCCTTAGCTTCCAATTTATACTAAAAAGAATTTAACAAATATTGAGGAGACTTCAGTACCGTTACCAACTTATAGTAGAAATAGTTATATTCTCATAGACAAAGGTGACTACAACGTTGAGAGGTCGCGATTTAACTCCGTTGAATAGTTGTACTAGACCATGCAATAACTACGGCATGGTCTTTACTATAGCCATTACTACGGCATCTTTAATATAGTCATTCTTCCTACTGCTACGGCTCTAGGAGAGCATAGAAGGCAAATGCCTATTCCCCTCTCTCTAAAAAGCATGTTGAGTAACTGCAGTGTAGGAGGCAGACCTTAGGCCTCATATAGATTTTTAGACGATTCTGCATACTATTATCCAGCCATATTAGCTCCAAAGTACTCTTACACCTATGCATCAAAAGCAGCAAAATTATAACTCATTAGCTCTTCTTTGCATTGTTTCATGGAAAGGGGTTTAGAAGTGCACTACCATGAAATGGAAATCATACCTAGACAGACAGCTACGGGCTTGAGCTCTCATCATCTGAACTAGAATCGCCCATATGTCGCTCCTGGATTGCAGGAAATAGTCGTTTACGTATGTCTGGGAAAGACTCAGGACAGGATTCTTGGGAAGGAGATGTTGCTAATGTCCCTTTTCTAGGAGTCTTTGCTGGAAGTTTTGTGGAGTTTCTCACCACATTACATGCCTTGTCCAGCATTATTAAGAAGTCACTAACAATAGAAAAGAGACGCAAGCCTTCATCCTTCCCTGCATTTCCATGGAAGTAGTCTCCTGTGCTCTTAACCAAAGACATTATCCTCTTCTCTTCTTCTAGTATCCAAGTTATCTCCTGTTCCGCATGTTGGATAAAGTTTGTGAGTGTATCACGGAACTTACTGTCTTCCTCCAAACTTGTCATATCAGTGTCCAGAAACTCTTTAGTTTTCACCAATGACTGACTAAGCTTGGTGACAGCTGCACTTAAGTTCTCGCCATCAATAAGTGATGCTTTCCTTACGTTCTCAAGCTCATTACTTAAACCAGAAACCACCTGCAGACCAAGGCTACGATGATAATCTGCTGACTCCTGAGCAGGATCCTCTACAAGATCTTCTGTCTTCACACTGGACGTGTTTTGCTTCTCCCTTAGTCTACGTGCTGCTCTTAATCCTTCGGATCGAATAATTTCCTGCACTACAAAGTTCAAGAGTGTGGTCTTGCCATCAGTTCCTTTCACATCTGATAGTTTCAAAAGTGTGTCAAGCTTGAATGCCTGTGCACCACCACGGAAGGTGCCATCGTTCATGCGGTTGCCAGTCTTAAGAACTGCTTCAAGAAGTTTCAGGAACAGTCTGCTGTTTCTCAGCTCCTTACATGCGACCTGGAAGTCACGATGATTTAATAAAAATCCAACAATAACAAGATAACATTCTAAAGCTCTTCTATATAATCATGAAGCACAGCGAACAACAACAACTACTATTATGTCTCAGTCCCAAACAAGTTCGAGTTGGCAGGAGTTTATTGCATTGGCATCACTTCCACATTAAGATAAGAAGATCCAAGGGTGGAAAGATTTAAAAAAATCTTCTGGCACTACCAAAATCAGGTGATATTGTTAGTCCAACAGTTTAACGTTCAGCTACAGCATTTCACGCACAGTGAAATGACCCCCTTCAACTGAAAATGTCTGTATGTTACTACAAAAAGTGAGAAACCGTGAACCTAAGAAGAAAACTTGGGTGAGTCCTAGTAATTGTTTTATTGCTGTTGATTATAAATATAAGAAGAGATGGTGCCCTTCACTAAAAAAAGTCTAATTTGTACATATCTTTTGCCAGTAATAAGCTAAAAGAACAGTTGACTTCCTTTATTATTTTTTTGAGATGTTGAATTCCTTTACTAATTTTTTTTTTATTATTCTTCGTTTTTCCAAGAAAGATGATATTCCAACATGCAGAGACAGACAATCTCTTAGAGATGAAAATACAAGATCAGTCACATGATATGTAGCAGTAGCATATATGTGTCGTTTATTTGGTTTTCTTTCTTTTTTTCCTCATAGTTTATGTGGATGGCGTGTTTATAGTTGGCAAACCACCAAGCAGGAGAATCAATAGATAAAACGAGAGGCCATAGGAGAACAACCAAGATATTTTTCACTCTGAACCAGTGTTATCAAAGGCGCGCTTAAGCCCTGAAGCGAGGCTCAAAACATGTTGAGCACTTGGCCTCGCTTAACGACCGCTTCAGGTGTTGTCATCAAGGCTCTAAGGCATAATTTTCCTTGCTAACGGGCGTAATCTGGAAGAGGCGACACTAAACAATTGATATTTCACTTTATCGTAAATTTTCTTCAATTTCTTTGTCCATATATTTGGTATTCATGCTTATAGATATTAGTTTTGGACTACGCATACATATTTATAGTTTTTCTGCATTTGCGCCTTTCTTCATTAAAGCCCACGCTTTATTTGCGCTTAAAGCCCCAACAGACCTTAGATCTTTTTGCGCTTTTTGCCTTTGATAACACTGCTGTGAACGCAACCATCAAATTGTAAGAAAATCAATATTTTACACTTTACCTCTAAGGTTGTGAAGGACTCTTTAATGGAAGAAACTTCTTCCTGTAGAGAACTCATGAGCAACAATGATTCCATCCGTTTGAAGGCAAATGGAACTGCAACCATGGACTTGAGAAAACGTTCAGCAGGGCCAAGCTGAGAAATGTCTCCAGCAAATAATCTGAGTTTTAGTTCTTCATCTGTTGTTGGTGCCATCTTCAATAGAGTTCGTAGGAGTTCAGGAGGCAGCTCATTACCTGATAAGATACTTAAGTAATTAGAATTTAGCTTCAGAAACTTTCTTGATGAAAATAATACATCATTGAAAAATGCAAAAATTTGCAATATCTAAGTTGAAGTACCAATCGACATCAAGCTTTCACGACTTAAATATGAAATAGCAGTAAAGATCTATTGCGCTTGGCAAGGGACATGAAAATACGGGACTTTTGTTATCGTGAGACTTCAATATTTTCCTTGGGATTGTTTAAAACATCTGATTAAGCAGAGAATCAAATAAGTGCCAGACCAAATGTAAACAAATTAAGTAATACCATAGCTTTCAAATTAACTTCATGCTAGACAGACATTAGCAGTGATTGGAGGGTTTCTAAGAAATACTTAAATCTTCACTCGCTGGTTAAAGTGCTAGACTAAGCAATGAAAGTTTATATTATATCAAAGTAATACCTAAATAAACTGTAGAAACTCTTCTCCTTTCTTGGGGGTTGTGGAGGGTGGCGGGGGGAGGGGGATTGGAGACATTGAAGAATGAGAGTTACCAGTCATGCTCTTTAAACTTTGCCATGTTTTATTTTACATGCGTGACTAGGACTTTCTATCCAATTATCCAGTTGTAATATGCTATCATTCACAGAATACATTTTCCTTCTTACTAGTCTTCTCATCCCTAAAAGTTTTCTGTGATTGCTATCTAGGTGCTATTTGGCATTTCGCAACACGCGAAGGAGCGTGTTACGAAATGCCAACTAGTACCTAGATAGCAATGCGTGTTGCGAAATTCCAAATAGCACCTAGATAGCAATCACAGAAAACTTTTTCTTAAAAAGTTATATTATTTCGCGACACACATATAATGAAAATTGTAGATGGGACTTTTCTTGCCTCCAAACACATTAATAAAAACAGGAGTTGTGGATACTAAGATGAAGATTCAATTCAAATCCATGTTCACATTTCCAGGAGAATCACATGATAAATGAACATGTAACAAATTTAGTAAAAATATAAAATGGTTGAAACAAAGGAGCACTACTAGAAAGTTATGAGATATGAAGATAGCTAACAAAGTGATAGGCAAGTTCTATAAAACGATAATGAAGCAATGTTAAATTGGGGTGAGTGTTGAGTTGCTAAGGTCCAACATATCCACAGTATGAATGTTGCAGAAATGCGGATGTCAAGATAGATATGCGATCATACAAGATTTGAAAAGACCAAAAATAAACACATCCGATAGAGGTTACAAGTAGCACATATAAAGGATAAACTGAGATAATGTCGCTTGAGATGGTTTAGCAAGTCCTATATAGACGTCCAAATGTACCATTTGCAGGTGCAACAATATGATAATTACAGGATTCAAAAAGGACGAGGTAAACCTAAAAATTAAAATCATATGTAGGAAAGTTATCCCTATGTTTCTCGAAATCAGTGCGGTCTTAGCTAAGCATAGAACAAGATGAAGCAAAGGCTTCATATAGGCAATACCAACTAGTTGGAATGATGCTAAGTTATTGGTGTTAAACTTACTTAAGCGAGGTGTTTGCCAAGAGTCTTTTAGTTTGGTTAGAGATTTATTTGTCAATGTAGGGATGAATGTGAAATGGACAGCCCTCTAGTGTTCAAGACCCAAAAATTCCCCTTAAGAATAGTTATATAGTATTGAATGAAATGTGACAAGTACAGTGGAACTGCTAAAGAGGATTCGTACAACCACCCTAACTACTTTCGATATCGTAGCACATCGGATTTAATTGATTGATTGAAACACCCACAAAGAATATAGTTTTCTAAAGGGTGGGGAGAAATTAATGTGTAGACTTCATTGCTCAAGCTCTTCCCTCTCTTTCCTAATACTTTTCTCTTTAGTTTTAATTCAATGACTAACACTCATGTTAAAGTCGAAAGGCTAAAAAAATATAAATGAAAATATTTTAATGAGGTGGCAATACTTCTACTTACTTCAAGAACCTCCTACATTATACTCACACTCTTTACAGGGTGATAATGTACTAGTTCTATTTTCGTAATAGCTACTACATCGTCAACGTCAAAGAGACTGGATTGAGAGAGAGAGAGAGAGATTTACCCTCATGGAGAGCATCATAAACTTCTTCTGTTGTCACATTTAAGGCTCTGAGAAGAATTGCTAGATTCTGTGATTTCTTAGCATCAATAATCTGAATATACTGTGGTTGGTCAAAGGATGAGGAAGCTTTTCTTCGATCATCCTTTCCTTGGTCTCCCGGTATATATCCGAATAAGGACTCCATCATCTCCTCATTAAACCTGTAATAAAATTCAGCAAGCAGAATTGTAAAGACTAATACAGTTAAACTACTCTCGCAGGAGCAAAGTGAATAGCAAGACCAGTGCAAAGCTTACTGGAATGAGCCGGCTTTTATTTCATGCCAAACCATAGAGTGATCAGGATTAGCAAGAACCTTGTCCCAGAAGAATGGCTTTAATTTTGCTTTCGGAGCATCAGATTCACCCAATGAGTCACTTCCCCCATCCCCAGAAGAACGTCCTCTCTGATGTGCTCCAAGAGGTAAAGGCTTTGCCATACCAGGTTTTGGTGGATTAGGAGGGCGAACAACTTTTGGAGGTGGAGGTGGTCTTGGAGCTGGCGGTTTAGGAGGAGGAGGAGGTGGTGGACTAGGTGGTGGAGGTGCAGATTTTCCTGGAGGAAGGGGTAATGATGCATGAGCATTTGCATTCATCTCAGGTTTTGACATTTTCGATTCTGCTTCGAAAGAATTATGAGGATCAGCACTGGTTACAGCAGATGCACTCTTGACATTTAGAGAAGAACCTGACAACACAAATTAGACAAATTACTGAAATGTAATGAAAAAGAGTGAGACAATGAGATAAGCAGAAACCATCATGATAAATAGCAGCAGATAGACACCTGTCAGAGGAGGTTTTCCATCCCTTTGCCCATCGTTTGGAGTTATTTCTTTCTTTTTATTCTTAACACATAATATCAACAGAGCTAAAAGGGCGATTCCCGCAACAGAACATCCAGCCACCGCAGCAATTAAATAATTTCGACCCTCCTGATTATTTCCAGGAGAATTAGGACCATTCTGTGGTTTAGTTGGAGGTTGAACAGGCAAAGGCTTAGAAGAATTGGAGTGAATTTGAGTTTTTGGAGGCATTTCTGGAGGTTTTATAGCTGCAGAAGGAGGCTGCAAAATTGGAGGAGAGCTAGTGGGCACTTCAACAGAAGGAACTGGAGCATAAATTGGTGATACAGTTGCAGGGCCTGGAGATGGAGCGAGAGTTGGAACTGTTGCAGGACCTGGAGACGGAGCAAGAGTTGGAACTGTTGCTGGACCTGGAGACGGAGCGAGAGTTGGAACTGGAGCATGATTTGTTGGCATGAATGTATACTTTCTTCCTCTTAGGTACCTCCTGGGAACACTGGACCATTGCGAGAAAAGCTCTTGGTACTTGCTAAACCAAGTACTGGATGCATCCTCACTATTTGAAACATGAAGCGGAACATTTTTCCTTCTTAAGCACTGCAACAGAATCTGCTTCTCTTCGGGAGGCAAATCTTTAATAGCCTTCCGTAAGGTTCTTTTTTTCAACAGAGCTATATCATGTTTTAAGTAACTATAACTTCCTGTTGCTGCCTGTTGAGTATAATATTCCAGAAATTTTGCAGCTTCTGTGCTCTCTTCCAACTCTTCCCTGCAGTGGATCCATACTTGCTCGGCCTGCATACAGACGATTTCATCAAGTTATAGTATCAAGGTAAGAATTAAGTTAGAGATATGAATTCTAAAGACAACATAACATTGTATTTTGTCTCACTATTATGCAACAAATGCTTCTCCATCTGGTATCTTTTGAAAACTTAGATCTGATGGCATTATATCCACAATGAATCAAAACATCCAACAACTAAGATGAAAGTTAGCCTATATAATTGACTGTCCAAATCAAGATACAGAGCACTGGCCTACAAAAGTGTGTTGAGTTATTTATTTCTTATCATTACTGGAAAAAGATAAAAGCAAGAAATTTCCACTGGATAAAAAGCAACAGCTTGGAAACACAGATGTACATGCTAAGCCGGTTAGGGAAACAGAAAGCTAAACTCGAAATACATCTTTTGAACCTTGTAACAGCTTTCTTGCACAATGATCTTCAAAATGCTCATGTGAGAAATAACCTTTTGATATGACATAAATAAGATTAAAAGAATTAATTCAAAAGGTTACTGATCTCCTCAAACTAAGAAAAGCACCGGTATTTAAGTTCTGAGGTGGAAGCATAGAGATTCATCCTCGTTGTCTTTTGTTATTAATTTACAGATCCAATTCTTGTTTCCTATGAACTTCCACATCTCAGCCATTTTAACAATTAACATGCTTATTCTCTGAGATTCTGGAAATGCAAAATCTTAGAAACTTTGGCATAGACATCTAGCCCATAATTATTGGTTGTGGAAAAGACCAAGGAAAATTGGTTAAATCCATCTCTTGATTAAAAACACAAATTCACTTAGATAATCCAAAAGTTTATTCTTATGAAAGTAATGCTACTTCAATTTCACCGAAATAACGAATACTCATCAGAAAATAGTAGTACTTAGGTATCAACAGGCAAAAGCATAGGCAACATGTCTATAAGAATCACAATAAGAACCATATAGTTGACATATACGTTAAGCAACTCACATCCAAAATAGTAAGTAATGCACACATTTTATGCATGCACATTGCATAAAAAAAAAGGGCAGCCTGGTGCACTAAGCTCGCGCTATGCGTGGGCCCGGGGAAGGGCCGGAGCAGAAGGGTCTATTATACGTAGCCTTACCCTGCATTTCGGCAAGAGGCTATTTCTGCATTTCTGCATTTATGCACATTGCATAAGTGCAAACGTTTCTGCATTTATGCACATTGCATAAGTGCGAACGTTTCTGCACTTCTGCATTTATGCACATTGCATAAGTGCAAACATTAAATCTCCAGATGAACATGAGAGAAATGAAATCCATACCGTATCTTCGTCTATCACAGGGACATGCCAAAGACCTGCAATGTCTAAATTGCTTCCGGGAAACTTCCTATTCCCTTCTGAATTTCTTGCTGCCCAAACACAAATCAAAGCAACAAAACCAAATGCATAGGCCACCCTTCCCATTATAATATTACTCATCCCATATTTTGCCCTTCTTTTAATTGTATATGGCATGTATTCAATTACCTTTTTTCAGGTATACCAAGAAACACCCAAAAAACCTTAGCCTTGTTGGCGGCTTTATTTCCAACCAGTTCAAAGAATTCCAAATACTTCACAGCTAAAAGGGAGAAATAAAAGTACATACAAATGTATAGACAATATACATATATCAAATATATATGTTTCCAAGCTATGCAACAAGAAACCAGATGGATTCGGGACCCTATTTTGCATCCAACATTAGAAACTCCAAATAAAACAATATCAAGGTTCAATTTTTACACCTTCAATACATATGTATGCACATAAAAATAGTATCATTAGCCTTCAAAATGCAATGCAGAAACAGAACCCACCACCCTTTGGTTCCTTTGCGGACAAATACAGGAAAAACAGATAATTTGGCAAAGGTTTCAAGAAGGAGATGAATTCTATATATGATCAAGAATTCTATTGTAAAGGGTTCCCTCAATTCTTTTTTAGAAAGAGCTCTCGGATTTTCAGACTTTTTTGAGTCAGATTCTGTGTTGGGATTTTTGTTTGTTGGAATATTTCATGTTTTTTCGGAGGCAAAAGAGTTGTGCGTGCGGCAAAAATTTAATATTTATAGAAAACGTGCAGAGAACAAAGTTAAGATGAGAGAGAGGGACAGAGCACCAGATTTAATTTTGGACCTTTTTTTTCTCCTGAACTATAAAGAAAAAATTTATTCTCATAAAGATGTTTATATTAAGTGCAGAGGACAAATTTAAGATGAGAAAGAAAAAATTTAATTCTCTTAATTATTTCAAAATAATTTATTAATATCTTAGTGTGGACTGTGGAGATTACAGATACAAAATTGTATACGGTCGAAATAGGTTTCGGCCTTAGGACGTCCGATCGAGTTCAAACGATGATTTATTAAAGTGAGATCCCGAAGGTGGAGCAAACTATCCTCGAATTTGGAGAGGCCGATCCGTGTCAAGTTTGATATCATTACCAAGCTCAAATCAAAATCTACCATGCTGACAATCCAGAGACCAACCGACATTAACCTCGAATCAATTCGAGGGCTCGAGCCAGGATCGGGCTCGAACCAAGATCATGAGTTCGAGCCGAAATCAAGATCAAACCAAAATCGAGCTCACAAACAAAAGCCGTTGCAATCCCACCAGAGAGAATCTTGGCAAAAATTATGAAAAAACTGATTTATCATGGGTCTTTCACTAAATGTTTATTTTATTATGCTTAGAGCCAAATCCCTCCACTATAAAAGGGCTTGGTTACTATTTCTGTAAGAGAAGTTTTTCACGCTTACATTATAATAAAAGTGTTATATTCTTCTACAGTAAAGAATTGTTCATTCAGATTTCTTACATTCATTCTATTTGTTGAATCCTAAGATTCTTTGTTCCTGGCAACCTTACCTATTTCGGATTCTCTCTAATCTATATTTACATTTCTATTGATCCTTACATTTTGAGTCAAGTTACGCCACATATCCTCGGAACTGCGTATAAATTCAACTCTATCCATTTTTTGGGTAAACAGTTTGGCGCCCACCGTGGGGCCGAGGATAACAGTGGTTATTTGATACAAATCTGAAAAAATACGCCATTGTGCCTTGCACTCATTTCCGAAAACATCTTGAATTTTGGATCAGCTGCGAATAAACACCAATCAAATGGCTTCACCAATCGATTACGAAGTCGGCCTTCAAGATGAAACCAACAACTTGGCACTTGGAGCTGGAAGGCCAATTAACGATGGCACCGAGGCTCAAATCGAAGTACCCGAAATTCGAGTCGAAATACCACTAGATGTCAATTCACAAATAGCTTTGGAGGCAATTCAGCGCTCCGAACCGGAAAGAAGCATTCAGGGCGGTACACAATCTGTAGCCCGAGATACCCAAAATGCGGGAGAAATCGGGGCCAGCTTACGTATGATCTTCGAGATGCTACAAGCCCAACAAGTAGCGATAGCTCAGCTACAGAGCCAAACTCGCGCACAAAGCAGGCCGGATTCCAATCCACTTTGGGAAGTCACCCCCAGAACAGAGCCCGCCATAGTGAAATCTAACGAGCAAGAATCGGGGACTACTCCCGGAATTACTAAATTACTCGAAGAACTCACAAAACGAGTCGAAGCCAACGACAAGATGGTGAAAAAGTACAATGCCAGGGTCGATCAAATCCCGGGGGCTCTACCAATAATAAGGGGGCTTGATTCGAAAAAATTCATACAAAAGCCTTTTCCGTCGAGTGCGGCACCGAAGCCAATCCACAAAAAATTCCGTATGCCCGAAATTTCCAAATATAATGGTACGACCGATCCTAACGAACATGTCACCTCTTACACATGTTCTATAAAAGGCAACGATTTGGAGGACGATGAGATCGAATCCGTGTTGTTGAAAAAGTTCGGGGAGACCCTCTCGAAGGGACCGATGATCTGCTACCACAATTTACCGCCGAATTCCATCGATTCTTTTGCCATGTTAGCAGATTCGTTCGTAAAAGCACATGCTGGTGCCATAAAGGTTGCAACAAGGAAATCATACCTCTTCAAAGTAAAGCAAAGGCAGGATGAAATGCTGAGGGAATTCGTATCCCGATTTCAAATGGAACGCATGGAATTACCCTCGGTCGCGGACGATTAGGCCGTACAAGCTTTCACCCAAGGGTTGAACGAGCTAAGTTCGAGAGTATCACATCGGCTGAAACAAAATTTGATCGAGTATCCAGCGATAACTTGGGCAGACATACACAACCGATATCAATCAAAAATTAGGGTCGAGGATGATCAGTTGGGAGCTCCGTACGGACCCGTTCATCAGAACAGGACAGTTGCAAAAAACCAAAAGGAGATAGACAGAGAACGAAGGTCGAACAGAGATCGATATCGACCATACGTCGCGGATCGGGTGAACAACGGTTCAGCACGCAATGCAGTTCGTAACAATCGAAGGATTGATCGAGGACAAAGTTCTCGGGGGGCTTATGAGTAAGAGTGGCTTCGATAAATATGTCGATCCTATAGAAGCACCTCGATTATCGGAATATAACTTCAGCATTGGTGCATCCGCTCTCGTGTCAGCCATCGGACGCATCAAAGACACTAAATGGCCTCGACCCATGCAGACCGATCCTGGCCGAAGAAATCCCAATCAAACGTGCGAATATCATGGCACCCATGGCCACAGAACGGAAGATTGCAGGCAACTAAGAGAGAAAGTAGCCC